>JAPZAG010000280.1:0-87903 GCA_027475135.1 Bactrocera correcta | reverse complement strand
TATATTTGGGTGGATTCCGTAATCTTTAATTAAGGTATAAAATCGATTTTCTTGTGTTTTTACATTTAGCAATCGATATCGAAATGCTTCAGCTCATAAGATTAACATATGTAAGTTAATAAACCTTCTTTAACGATCTGAAGTGGGCACATAGCCATGGCGGCATAACGGCAGTGCATGTAGAAGAATTACATAATCTTATATTTAGGTATATAATCGATTTTGTTGTATATACGCAATTAGCAATCGACATCGAAATGCTTCAAATCATAAGCTTAACATATTTAAGTTAATTAACCTTCTTTAACGAACTGAAGTTAACATAGAGCCATAACGGCATAACGGCAGTGCATTAAGAAGAATTCAGTTATCTTATATTTATGTATAAAGTCGATTTTCTTGTATATACACATTTAGCAATCGATATCGAAATGCTTCAAATCATTAGTTTAACATATTTAAGTTAATAAACCTTCTTTAACGAACTGAAGTTGGCATAAAGCCATGGCGGCATAACGGCAGTGCATTTAGAAGAATTCCGTAATCTTATATTTAGGTATAAAGTCGATTTTCTTGTATATACACATTTAGCGATCGATATCGAAATGCTTCAAATCGTTAGTTTAACATATTAAGTTAATAAACGCTTTTTAGCTTACTGAAGTCTACATTAAGCCTTAACTGTATAACGGCAGTGCATTTAGAAGAATTCCGTAATGTAATAATTTTATATTTAGGTATAAATTCGATTTTCTTATATTTGCACATTTAGCAATATATATCGAAATGCTTCAAATAACTGGTTTAGCATATTTAACTTAATTAACCTTCTTTATCTCACTGAAGTTTACATAAAGCCATAGCGGCATAACGGCAATATATTTATATGAATTCCGTTATCTTATATTTAGGTATAAAGTCGATTTTGTTGTACATACGCATTTAGCAATCGATATCGAAATGCTTCAAATCATTAGTTTAACATATTTAAGTTAATTAACCTTCTTTATCTTACTGATGTTTACATAAAGCCATAACGGCAGTGCATTTATATGAATTCCGTTATCTTATATTTAGGTATAAATTCGATTTTCTTGTACATACACATTTAGCAATCGATATCGAAATGCTTCAAATCATTAGTTTAACATATTTAAGTTAGTTAACCTTCTTTAACGTAATGAAGGTGATACAAAGCCATGGCGGCATAACGACAGTGCATTTAGAAGAATTCCGTAATCTTATATTTAGGAATAAAGTCGATTTTGTTCCATATACGCAAATGCTTCAAGTCATTAGTTTAACATATTTAAGTTAATTAACCTTCTTTAACGTATCGAAGTTGATATAAAGCCATGGCGGCATAACGACAGTACATTTGGAAGAATTCCGAAATCTTATATTTAGGTATAAAGTCGATTTTGTTATATATACACAATTAGCAATCGATATCGAAATGCTTCAAATCATTAGTTTAACATATTTAAGTTAATAAACCTTCTTTAACGAACTGAAGTTGGCATAAAGCCATGGCGGCATAACGGCAGTGCATTTAGAAGAATTCCGTAATCTTATATTTAGGTATAAAGTCGATTTTTTTGTTTATACACATTTAGCTATCGATATCGAAATGCTTCAAATCATAGGTTTAACATATTAAGTTAATAAACATTTTTTAGCATACTGAAGCTTACTTAAAGCCATGACGGTATAACGGCAATGCATTTAGAAGAACTCCGTAATGTTATAGATTTATATTTAGATATAAAGTCGATTTTCTTGTATATATACATTTCGCAATCGATATCGAAATGCTTCAGATAACTGGTTTAAAATATTTAATTTAATAAACCTCCTTTAGCGAACTGAAGTTGACAAAAAGCCATAACGGCACTGCATTTGGAAGAATTCCGTAGTCTTATATTTAGGCATAAAGTCAATTTTCTTGTATATACACATTTAGCAATCGATATCGAAATGCTTCAAATCATTAGTTTAACATATTTAAGTTAATTAACCTTCTTTAACGAACGGAAGTTGGCATAAAGCCATGGCGGCATAACGGCAGTGCATTTAGAAGAATTCCGTAATCTTATATTTAGGTATAAAGTCGATTTTCTTGTATATACACATTTAGCAATCGATAGCGAAATGCTTCAAATCATTAGTTTAACATATTTAAGTTAATTAACCTTCTTTATCTTACTGAAGTTTACATAAAGCCATAACGGTATAACGCCAGTGCATTTGGAAGAATTCCGTTAACTTATATTTAGGTATAATGTCGATTTTGATGTATATACACATTTAGCAATCGATATCGAGATGCTTCAAATCATTAGTTTAACATACTTAAGTTAATTAAGTTTATTTTCTTACTGAAGTTTACGCAAAGCCATAACGGTATAACGGCAGTGCATTTGGAAGAATTCCGTAATCTTAAATGTAGGTATAAAGTCGATTTTGTTGTACATACACATTTAGCAATCGATATTGAGATGGTTCAACTCATTAGTTTAACATATTTAAGTTAATTAAGCCTCTCTGTCTTACTGAAATCTACATAAAGCCTTAACGGCATAACGGCAGTGCATTTATAAGAATTCCGTTGTCTTATATTTAGGTATAATGTCGATTTTGTTGTATATACACATTTAGCAATCGATATCGAGATGCTTCAAATCATTAGTTTAACATATTTAAGTTAATTAAGCCTCTCTGTCTTTCTGAAATCTACATAAAGCCTTAACGGCATAGCGGCAGTGCATTTATAAGAATTCCGTAATCTTATATTTAGGTATAAAATCGATTTTCTTGTATACACACATTTAGCAATCGATAGCGAAATGCTTCAAATCATTAGTTTAACATATTTATGTTAATTAACCTTCTTTATCTGACTGAGGTTTACATAAAGCCATAACGGTATAACGCCAGTGCATTTGGAAGAATTCCGTTAACTTATATTTAGGTATAATGTCGATTTTGATGTATATACACATTTAGCAATCGATATCGAGATGCTTCAAATCATTAGTTTAACATATTTAAGTTAATTAAGTTTATTTTCTTACTGAAGTTTACGTAAAGCCATAACGGTATAACGGCAGTGCATTTGGAAGAATTCCGTAATCTTAAATGTAGGTATAAAGTCGATTTTGTTGTATATACACATTTAGCAATCGATATCGAGATGGTTCAACTCATTAGTTTAACATATTTAAGTTAATTAAGCCTCTCTGTCTTACTGAAATCTACATAAAGCCTTAACGGCATAACGGCAGTGCATTTATAAGAATTCCGTTGTCTTATATTTAGGTATAAAGTCGATTTTGTTGTATATACGCATTTAGCAATCGATATCGAAATGCTTCAAATCATTAGTTTAACATGTTTAAGTTAATTAACCTTCTTTAACGTATTGTAGTTGATATAAAGCCATGACGGCATAACGACAGTACATTTGGAAGAATTCCGTAGTCTTATAACGGCAATATATTTATATGAATTCCGTTATCTTATATTTAGGTATAAAGTCGATTTTGTTGTACATACGCATTTAGCAATCGATATCGAAATGCTTCAAATCATTAGTTTAACATATTTAAGTTAATTAACCTTCTTTATCTTACTGATGTTTACATAAAGCCATAACGGCAGTGCATTTATATGAATTCCGTTATCTTATATTTAGGTATAAATTCGATTTTCTTGTACATACACATTTAGCAATCGATATCGAAATGCTTCAAATCATTAGTTTAACATATTTAAGTTAGTTAACCTTCTTTAACGTAATGAAGGTGATACAAAGCCATGGCGGCATAACGACAGTGCATTTAGAAGAATTCCGTAATCTTATATTTAGGAATAAAGTCGATTTTGTTCCATATACGCAAATGCTTCAAGTCATTAGTTTAACATATTTAAGTTAATTAACCTTCTTTAACGTATCGAAGTTGATATAAAGCCATGGCGGCATAACGACAGTACATTTGGAAGAATTCCGAAATCTTATATTTAGGTATAAAGTCGATTTTGTTATATATACACAATTAGCAATCGATATCGAAATGCTTCAAATCATTAGTTTAACATATTTAAGTTAATAAACCTTCTTTAACGAACTGAAGTTGGCATAAAGCCATGGCGGCATAACGGCAGTGCATTTAGAAGAATTCCGTAATCTTATATTTAGGTATAAAGTCGATTTTTTTGTTTATACACATTTAGCTATCGATATCGAAATGCTTCAAATCATAGGTTTAACATATTAAGTTAATAAACATTTTTTAGCATACTGAAGCTTACTTAAAGCCATGACGGTATAACGGCAATGCATTTAGAAGAACTCCGTAATGTTATAGATTTATATTTAGATATAAAGTCGATTTTCTTGTATATATACATTTCGCAATCGATATCGAAATGCTTCAGATAACTGGTTTAAAATATTTAATTTAATAAACCTCCTTTAGCGAACTGAAGTTGACAAAAAGCCATAACGGCACTGCATTTGGAAGAATTCCGTAGTCTTATATTTAGGCATAAAGTAAATTTTTTTGTTTCCATTTACCGCAAATGCTTAAAAGTCATTAGTTTAACATATTTAAGTTAATTAACCTTCTTTAACGTATGGGAAGTTGATATAAAGCCATGGCGGCATAACGGCAGTGAAATTTGGAAGAATTCCGTAATCTTATATTTAGGTATAAAGTCGATTTTGTTGTATATACAAAATTTAGCAATCGATATCGAAATGCTTCAAATCATTAGTTTAACATATTTAAGTTAATTAACCTTTTTTAAATCTTACTGAAGTTGGCATAAAGCCATGGCGGTATAACGGCAGTGCATTTGGAAGAATTCCTTTAACTTATATTTAGGTAAAAATGTCGATTTTTTTGTTTATACACATTTAGCTATCGATATCAAAGATGCTTCAAATCTTTGGGTTTAACATATTAAGTTAATTAAGTTTTTTTCTTACTGAAGTTTACTTAAAGCCATGACGGTATAACGGAAAGTGCATTTGGAAGAATTCCGTAATGTTAAATTTATAGTATAAAGTCGATTTTCTTGTATATATACATTTCGCAATCGATATCAAAGATGGTTCAATCACTGGTTTAAAATATTTAATTTAATTAAGCCTCCTTTCTTACTAAAAGTTAAAATAAAGCCTTAACGGAAAACCTGCATTTGGAAGAATTCCGTTGTCTTATATTTAGGTAAAAATGTCGATTTTGTTGTATATACACATTTAGCAATCGATATCAAAGATGCTTCAAATCATTAGTTTAACATATTTAAGTTAATTAACCTTCTTTTTCGAAAATTGGCATAAAGCCTTGGCGGCAAAAGCGGCAGTGAAATTTATAAGAATTCCGTAATCTTATATTTAGGTAAAAAAGTCGATTTTCTTGTATATACACATTTAGCAATCGATAGCGAAATGCTTCAAATCATTAGTTTAACATTTTTAAATGTTAATTAACCTTCTTTATCTTACTAAAGGTTTACATAAAGCCATAACGGTATAACGCCAGTGCATTTGGAAGAATTCCGTTAACTTATATTTAGGTATAATGTCGATTTTGATGTATATACACATTTAGCAATCGATATCGAGATGCTTCAAATCATTAGTTTAACATATTAAGTTAATTAAGTTTATTTTCTTACTGAAGTTTACGTAAAGCCATAACGGTATAACGGCAGTGCATTTGGAAGAATTCCGTAATCTTAAATGTAGGTATAAAGTCGATTTTGTTGTATATACACATTTAGCAATCGATATCGAGATGGTTCAACTCATTAGTTTAACATATTTAAGTTAATTAAGCCTCTCTGTCTTACTGAAATCTACATAAAGCCTTAACGGCATAACGGCAGTGCATTTATAAGAATTCCGTTGTCTTATATTTAGGTATAAAGTCGATTTTGTTGTATATACGCATTTAGCAATTGATATCGAAATGCTTCAAATCATTAGTTTAACATGTTTAAGTTAATTAACCTTCTTTAACGTATTGTAGTTGATATAAAGCCATGACGGCATAACGACAGTACATTTGGAAGAATTCCGTAGTCTTATATTTATGTATAAAGTCGATTTTCTTGTATATACACATTTAGCAATCGATATCGAAATGCTTCAAATAATTAGTTTAACATATTTAAGTTAATAAACCTTCTTTAACGTATTGAAAATGATATAAAGCCATGGCGGCATAAAGGCAGTGCATTTAGAAGAATTCCGTAATCTTATAATTAGGTATAAAAACGATTTTGTTGTATATACACATTTAGCAATCGATATCGAGATGCTTCAAATCATTAGTTTAACATATTTAAGTTAATTAAGCCTCTCTGTCTTTCTGAAATCTACATAAAGCCTTAACGGCATAGCGGCAGTGCATTTATAAGAATTCCGTAATCTTATATTTAGGTATAAAATCGATTTTCTTGTATACACACATTTAGCAATCGATAGCGAAATGCTTCAAATCATTAGTTTAACATATTTATGTTAATTAACCTTCTTTATCTGACTGAGGTTTACATAAAGCCATAACGGTATAACGCCAGTGCATTTGGAAGAATTCCGTTAACTTATATTTAGGTATAATGTCGATTTTGATGTATATACACATTTAGCAATCGATATCGAGATGCTTCAAATCATTAGTTTAACATATTTAAGTTAATTAAGTTTATTTTCTTACTGAAGTTTACGTAAAGCCATAACGGTATAACGGCAGTGCATTTGGAAGAATTCCGTAATCTTAAATGTAGGTATAAAGTCGATTTTGTTGTATATACACATTTAGCAATCGATATCGAGATGGTTCAACTCATTAGTTTAACATATTTAAGTTAATTAAGCCTCTCTGTCTTACTGAAATCTACATAAAGCCTTAACGGCATAACGGCAGTGCATTTATAAGAATTCCGTTGTCTTATATTTAGGTATAAAGTCGATTTTGTTGTATATACGCATTTAGCAATTGATATCGAAATGCTTCAAATCATTAGTTTAACATGTTTAAGTTAATTAACCTTCTTTAACGTATTGTAGTTGATATAAAGCCATGACGGCATAACGACAGTACATTTGGAAGAATTCCGTAGTCTTATATTTATGTATAAAGTCGATTTTCTTGTATATACACATTTAGCAATCGATATCGAAATGCTTCAAATAATTAGTTTAACATATTTAAGTTAATAAACCTTCTTTAACGTATTGAAAATGATATAAAGCCATGGCGGCATAAAGGCAGTGCATTTAGAAGAATTCCGTAATCTTATAATTAGGTATAAAAACGATTTTTTTGTATATACACATTTAGCTATCGATATCGAAATGCTTCAAATCATAAGTTTAACATATTAAGTTAATAAACATTTTTTAGCGTACTGAAGCTTACATAAAGCCATGACGGTATAACGGCAGTGCATTTAGAAGAATTCCGTAATGTTATAATTTTATATTTAGGTATAAAGTCGATTTTCTTGTATATACATTTCGCAATCGATATCGAAATGCTTCAGATAACTGGTTTAACATATTTAATTTAATAAACCTCCTTTAGCGAACTGAAGTTGACAAAAAGCCATAACGGCACGGCATTTGAAAGAATTCCGTAGTCTTATATTTAGGCATAAAAACGATTTTCTTGTATATACAAATTTAGCAATCGATATCGAAATGCTTCAAATCATTAGTTTAACATATTTCAGTTAATTAAGCTTCTTTATCTGACTGAAGTTTACATAAAGCCATAAATAACGCCAGTGCATTTGGAAGAATTCCGTTAACTTATATTTAGGTATAATGCCGATTTTGATGTACATACACATTTAGCAATCGATATCGAGATGCTTCAAATCATTAGTTTAACATATTTAAGTTAATTAACCTTATTTTCTTACTGAAGTTTACGTAAAGCCACGGCGGCATAACGGGAGTGCATTTAGAAGAATTCCGTAACCTTTTATTTAGGTATAAAGTCGATTTTCTTGTATATACACATTTAGCAATCGATAACGAAATGCTTCAAATCATTAGTTTAACATATTTAAGTTAATTAAGCCTCTCTGTCTTACTGAAATCTACATAAAGCCTTAACGGCATAACGGCAGTGCATTTTTAAGAATTCCGCTGTCTTATATTTAGGTATAATGTCGATTTTGTTGTATATACACATTTAGCAATCGATATCGAGATGATTCAAATCATTAGTTTAACATATTTAAGTTAATTAACCTTCTTTATCTGACTGAAGTATACGTAAAGCCATAACGGTATAACGTCAGTGCATTTGGAAGAATTCTGTAAACTTTTATTTATGTATAAAGTCGATTTTCTTGTATATACACATTTAGCAATCGATATCGAGATGCTTCAATTCATTAGTTTAACATATTTAAGTTAAATAACCTTCTTTATCTGACTGAAGTTTACGTAAAGCCATAACGGTATAACGGCATTGCATTTGGAAGAATTCCGTAAACTTATATTTAGGTATAAAGTCGATTTTGTTGTATATACACATTTAGCAATCGATATCAAGATGGTTCAACTCATTAGTTTAAATTATCTAACCAATGCTTTATGTTCGACTTACCTCGTTTCAATATATTAGCCACTAAAGCGTTAGCAAAGTTGAAACAAAAATGTGACTATTGCCAAGCGCCTGGTAGGAGTAAAAGAAAAATTGAAGACTTTCCTGAGAGCTCTTTAAATTATCTAACCAATGCTTTATGTTTGACCCACCTCGTTCAAATAGTTAACCCGCTAGAACGTTATCAAAAGTGAAACAAAAATGTGACTATTGCCAAGCGCCTGGTTCGAAATGCTTCAAATAACTGGTTTAACATATTTAAGTTAATAAACTTTCTTTAACGAACTGAAGTTAACATAAAGCTATAACGGCATAAGAACAGTGCATTAAAAAGAATTCTGTTATCGTATATTTTATATAAAGTCGATTTTCTTGTATATTTACATTTTGCAATCGATAACGAAATGCTTCAAATCATTAGTTTAACATATTTAAGTTAATTAACCTTCTTTATCTTACTGAAGTTTACATAAAACCATAACGGTATAACGGCAGTGCATTTGGAAGAATTCCGTAAATTTATATTTAGGTATAATGCCGGTTTTGTTGTATATACACATTTAGCAATCGATATCGAGATGCTTCAAATCATTAGTCTAACATATTTAAGTTAATTAACCTTCTTTTTCTTACTGAAGTTTACGTAAAGCCATAACGGTATAACGGCAGTGCATTTGGAAGAATTCCGTGATCTTATGTTTAGCTATAAAGTCGATTTTGTTGTATATACACATTAGCAATCGATATCGAGATGGCTCAACTCATTAGTTTAACATATTTAAGTTAATAAACATTTTTTAGCTTACTGAAGTTGGCTTAAAGCCATGGTGGCATAACGGCAGTGCATTTAGAAAATTCCGTAATCTTATATTTAGGTATAAAGTCGATTTTCTTGTATTTACACATTTAGCAATCGATATCGAAATGCATCAAATCATAAGTTTAACATATTTAAGTTAATTAAGCCTCTCTGTCTTACTGAAATCTACATAAAGCCTTAACGGCATAACGGCAGTGCATTTATAAGAATTCCGTTGTCTTATATTAAGGTATAATGTCGATTTTGTTGTATATACACATTTAGCAATCGATATTGAGATGGTTCAACTCATTAGTTTAACATATTTAAGTTAATTAAGCCTCTCTGTCTTACTGAAATCTACATAAAGCCTTAACGGCATAACGGCAGTGCATTTATAAGAATTCCGTTGTCTTATATTTAGGTATAATGTCGATTTTGTTGTATATACACATTTAGCAATCGATATCGAGATGCTTCAAATCATTAGTTTAACATATTTAAGTTAATTAAGCCTCTCTGTCTTTCTGAAATCTACATAAAGCCTTAACGGCATAGCGGCAGTGCATTTATAAGAATTCCGTAATCTTATATTTAGGTATAAAATCGATTTTCTTGTATACACACATTTAGCAATCGATAGCGAAATGCTTCAAATCATTAGTTTAACATATTTATGTTAATTAACCTTCTTTATCTGACTGAGGTTTACATAAAGCCATAACGGTATAACGCCAGTGCATTTGGAAGAATTCCGTTAACTTATATTTAGGTATAATGTCGATTTTGATGTATATACACATTTAGCAATCGATATCGAGATGCTTCAAATCATTAGTTTAACATATTTAAGTTAATTAAGTTTATTTTCTTACTGAAGTTTACGTAAAGCCATAACGGTATAACGGCAGTGCATTTGGAAGAATTCCGTAATCTTAAATGTAGGTATAAAGTCGATTTTGTTGTATATACACATTTAGCAATCGATATCGAGATGGTTCAATCATTAGTTTAACATATTTAAGTTAATTAAGCCTCTCTGTCTTACTGAAATCTACATAAAGCCTTAACGGCATAACGGCAGTGCATTTATAAGAATTCCGTTGTCTTATATTTAGGTATAAAGTCGATTTTGTTGTATATACGCATTTAGCAATCGATATCGAAATGCTTCAAATCATTAGTTTAACATGTTTAAGTTAATTAACCTTCTTTAACGTATTGTAGTTGATATAAAGCCATGACGGCATAACGACAGTACATTTGGAAGAATTCCGTAGTCTTATAACGGCAATATATTTATATGAATTCCGTTATCTTATATTTAGGTATAAAGTCGATTTTGTTGTACATACGCATTTAGCAATCGATATCGAAATGCTTCAAATCATTAGTTTAACATATTTAAGTTAATTAACCTTCTTTATCTTACTGATGTTTACATAAAGCCATAACGGCAGTGCATTTATATGAATTCCGTTATCTTATATTTAGGTATAAATTCGATTTTCTTGTACATACACATTTAGCAATCGATATCGAAATGCTTCAAATCATTAGTTTAACATATTTAAGTTAGTTAACCTTCTTTAACGTAATGAAGGTGATACAAAGCCATGGCGGCATAACGACAGTGCATTTAGAAGAATTCCGTAATCTTATATTTAGGAATAAAGTCGATTTTGTTCCATATACGCAAATGCTTCAAGTCATTAGTTTAACATATTTAAGTTAATTAACCTTCTTTAACGTATCGAAGTTGATATAAAGCCATGGCGGCATAACGACAGTACATTTGGAAGAATTCCGAAATCTTATATTTAGGTATAAAGTCGATTTTGTTATATATACACAATTAGCAATCGATATCGAAATGCTTCAAATCATTAGTTTAACATATTTAAGTTAATAAACCTTCTTTAACGAACTGAAGTTGGCATAAAGCCATGGCGGCATAACGGCAGTGCATTTAGAAGAATTCCGTAATCTTATATTTAGGTATAAAGTCGATTTTTTTGTTTATACACATTTAGCTATCGATATCGAAATGCTTCAAATCATAGGTTTAACATATTAAGTTAATAAACATTTTTTAGCATACTGAAGCTTACTTAAAGCCATGACGGTATAACGGCAATGCATTTAGAAGAACTCCGTAATGTTATAGATTTATATTTAGATATAAAGTCGATTTTCTTGTATATATACATTTCGCAATCGATATCGAAATGCTTCAGATAACTGGTTTAAAATATTTAATTTAATAAACCTCCTTTAGCGAACTGAAGTTGACAAAAAGCCATAACGGCACTGCATTTGGAAGAATTCCGTAGTCTTATATTTAGGCATAAAGTCAATTTTCTTGTATATACACATTTAGCAATCGATATCGAAATGCTTCAAATCATTAGTTTAACATATTTAAGTTAATTAACCTTCTTTAACGAACGGAAGTTGGCATAAAGCCATGGCGGCATAACGGCAGTGCAATTAGAAGAATTCCGTAATCTTATATTTAGGTATAAAGTCGATTTTCTTGTATATACACATTTAGCAATCGATAGCGAAATGCTTCAAATCATTAGTTTAACATATTTAAGTTAATTAACCTTCTTTATCTTACTGAAGTTTACATAAAGCCATAACGGTATAACGCCAGTGCATTTGGAAGAATTCCGTTAACTTATATTTAGGTATAATGTCGATTTTGATGTATATACACATTTAGCAATCGATATCGAGATGCTTCAAATCATTAGTTTAACATACTTAAGTTAATTAAGTTTATTTTCTTACTGAAATCTACATAAAGCCTTAACGGCATGACGGCAGTGCATTTATAAGAATTCCGTTGTCTTGTATTTAGGTATAATGTCGATTTTGTTGTATATACACATTTAGCAATCGTTAACGAGATGCTTCAAATCATTAGTTTGACATATTTAAGTTAATTAAGCCTCTCAGTCTTACTGAAATCTACATAAAGCCTTAACGGCATAACGGCAGTGCATTTATAAGAATTCCGTAATCTTATATTTAGGTATAAAGTCGATTTTCTTGTATATACACATTTAGCAATTGAAAATCGAAATCCCTTCAAATCATTAGTTTAACATATTTAAGTTAATTAACCTTCTTTATCTGACTGAAGTTTACATAAAGCCATAAATAACGGCAGTGCATTTGGAAAATTCCGTTAACTTATATTTAGGTATAATGCCGATTTTCTTGTATATACACATTTAGCAATCGATATCAAAGATGCTTCAAATCATTAGTTTAACATATTTAAGTTAATTAACCTTCTTTTCTTACTGAAGTTTACGTAAAGCCATGGCGGCATAACGGGAGTGCATTTGAAGAATTCCGTAATCTTTTATTTAGGTATAAAGTCGATTTTCTTGTATATACACATTTAGCAATCGAAAATCAAATTTTAAATATTTTTAAGTTATTTAAGTTAATTAAGCTTCTTTATCTGACTGAAGTTTACATAAAGCCATAAATAACGCCAGTGCATTTGGAAGAATTCCGTTAACTTATATTTAGGTATAATGCCGATTTTGATGTATATACACATTTAGCAATCGATATCGAGATGCTTCAAATCATTAGTTTAACATATTTAAGTTAATTAACCTTATTTTCTTACTGAAGTTTACGTAAAGCCAGCGGCATAACGGGAGTGCATTTAGAAGAATTCCGTTATCTTTTATTTAGGTATAAAGTCGATTTTGTTGTATATACACATTTAGCAATCGAAAATCGAAATGCTTCAAATCATTAGTTTAACATATTTAAGTTAATTAAGCCTCTCTGTCTTACTGAAATCTACATAAAGCCTTAACGGCATAACGGCAGTGCATTTTTAAGAATTCCGCTGTCTTATATTTAGGTATAATGTCGATTTTGTTGTATATACACATTTAGCAATCGATATCGAGATGCTTCAAATCATTAGTTTAACATATTTAAGTTAATTAACCTTCTTTATCTGACTGAAAGTATACGTAAAGCCATAACGGTATAAGGGTCAGTGCATTTGGAAGAATTCGTAACTTATATTTAGGTATAAAGTCGATTTTCTTGTATATACACATTTAGCAATCGATATCGAGATGCTTCAAATCATTAGTTTAACATATTTAAGTTAATTAACCTTCTTTATCTGACTGAAGTTTACATAAAGCCATAACGGATAACGGCAGTGCATTTGGAAGAATTCCGTAACTTATATTTAGGTATAAAGTCGATTTTGTTGTATATACACATTTAGCAATCGATATCGAATGCTTCAAATCATTAGTTTAACATATTTAAGTTAATTAACCTTATTTTCTTACTGAAGTTTACGTAAAGCCATGGCGGCATAACGGGAGTGCATTTAGAAGAATTCCGTAATCTTTTATTTAGGTATAAAGTCGATTTTCTTGTATATACACATTTAGCAATCGATAACGAATATATTTAAGTTATTTAAGTTAATTAACCTTCTTTATCTGACTGAAGTTTACATAAAGCCATAAATAACGCCAGTGCATTTGGAAGAATTCCGTTAACTTATATTTAGGTATAATGCCGATTTTGATGTACATACACATTTAGCAATCGATATCGAGATGCTTCAAATCATTAGTTTAACATATTTAAGTTAATTAACCTTATTTTCTTACTGAAGTTTACGTAAAGCCACGGCGGCATAACGGGAGTGCATTTAGAAGAATTCCGTAATCTTTTATTTAGGTATAAAGTCGATTTTCTTGTATATACACATTTAGCAATCGATAACGAAATGCTTCAAATCATTAGTTTAACATATTTAAGTTAATTAAGCCTCTCTGTCTTACTGAAATCTACATAAAGCCTTAACGGCATAACGGCAGTGCATTTTTAAGAATTCCGCTGTCTTATATTTAGGTATAATGTCGATTTTGTTGTATATACACATTTAGCAATCGATATCGAGATGATTCAAATCATTAGTTTAACATATTTAAGTTAATTAACCTTCTTTATCTGACTGAAGTATACGTAAAGCCATAACGGTATAACGTCAGTGCATTTGGAAGAATTCTGTAAACTTTTATTTATGTATAAAGTCGATTTTCTTGTATATACACATTTAGCAATCGATATCGAGATGCTTCAATTCATTAGTTTAACATATTTAAGTTAAATAACCTTCTTTATCTGACTGAAGTTTACGTAAAGCCATAACGGTATAACGGCATTGCATTTGGAAGAATTCCGTAAACTTATATTTAGGTATAAAGTCGATTTTGTTGTATATACACATTTAGCAATCGATATCAAGATGGTTCAACTCATTAGTTTAAATTATCTAACCAATGCTTTATGTTCGACTTACCTCGTTTCAATATATTAGCCACTAAAGCGTTAGCAAAGTTGAAACAAAAATGTGACTATTGCCAAGCGCCTGGTAGGAGTAAAAGAAAAATTGAAGACTTTCCTGAGAGCTCTTTAAATTATCTAACCAATGCTTTATGTTTGACCCACCTCGTTCAAATAGTTAACCCGCTAGAACGTTATCAAAAGTGAAACAAAAATGTGACTATTGCCAAGCGCCTGGTTCGAAATGCTTCAAATAACTGGTTTAACATATTTAAGTTAATAAACTTTCTTTAACGAACTGAAGTTAACATAAAGCTATAACGGCATAAGAACAGTGCATTAAAAAGAATTCTGTTATCGTATATTTTATATAAAGTCGATTTTCTTGTATATTTACATTTTGCAATCGATAACGAAATGCTTCAAATCATTAGTTTAACATATTTAAGTTAATTAACCTTCTTTATCTTACTGAAGTTTACATAAAACCATAACGGTATAACGGCAGTGCATTTGGAAGAATTCCGTAAATTTATATTTAGGTATAATGCCGGTTTTGTTGTATATACACATTTAGCAATCGATATCGAGATGCTTCAAATCATTAGTCTAACATATTTAAGTTAATTAACCTTCTTTTTCTTAATGAAGTTTACGTAAAGCCATAACGGTATAACGGCAGTGCATTTGGAAGAATTCCGTGATCTTATGTTTAGGTATAAAGTCGATTTTGTTGTATATACACATTAGCAATCGATATCGAGATGGCTCAACTCATTAGTTTAACATATTTAAGTTAATAAACATTTTTTAGCTTACTGAAGTTGGCTTAAAGCCATGGCGGCATAACGGCAGTGCATTTAGAAAATTCCGTAATCTTATATTTAGGTATAAAGTCGATTTTCTTGTATTTACACATTTAGCAATCGATATCGAAATGCATCAAATCATAAGTTTAACATATTTAAGTTAATTAAGCCTCTCTGTCTTACTGAAATCTACATAAAGCCTTAACGGCATAACGGCAGTGCATTTATAAGAATTCCGTTGTCTTATATTAAGGTATAATGTCGATTTTGTTGTATATACACATTTAGCAATCGCTATCGAGATGCTTCAAATCATTAGTTTAACATATTTAAGTTAATTAAACCTCTCTGTCTTACTGAAATCTACATAAAGCTTTAACGGCATAACGGCAGTGCATTTATACGAATTCCGTAATTTTATATTTAGGTATAAAGTCGATTTTGTTGTATATACACATTTAGCAATCGATATCGAAATGCTTCAAATCATTAGTTTAACATATTTAAGTTAATTAAGCCTCTCTGTCTTACTGAAATCTACATAAAGCCTTAACGGCATAACGGCAGTGCATTTTAAGAATTCCTTGTTTTATATTTAGGTATAATGTCGATTTTGTTGTATATACAATTTAGCAATCGATATCGAGATGGTTCAACTCATTAGTTTAAATATTAAAATTGACTTTATTTCCTGACACCTCGTTTAATAATTAGCCATAACGTTAGCAAAGTTGAACAATGTGATATTACCAACCCTGGTAGGAGTAAAAGTAGATTTTAGACTCTTTAAATTATCTAACCAATGCTTTAGTTGACCCACCTCGTTCAAATAGTTTAGCCTAGAACGTTAAAAAGTGAAACAAAAATGTGACTATTGCCAAGCGCCTGGTAGGAGTAGGAGAAAGATTGAAGACTTTCCTGAGAGCTCTTTAAATTATCTAACCAATGTTTTATGTTTGACCCACTTCGTTCAAATAGTTATAGTCATTAAGTTATCTAACCAATGCTTTAAGTTCGGCCCACCTCGTTTCAATAGTTTAGCCACTAGAGCGTTAGAAAAGTTGAAACAAAAATGTGCCTATTGCCAAGCGCCTGGTTAGAGCTGAAGAAAGATTGAAGACTTTCCTGAAAGCCCTTTAAATTATCTAACCAATGTTTTATGTTTGACTCACCTCGTTAAAATAGTTTACCCGCTAGAGCGTTATCAAAAGTGAAACAAAAATGTGACTATTGCCAAGCGCCTGGTTAGAGCAGAAGAAAGATTGAAGACTTTCCTGAAAGCTCTTTAAATTATCTAACCAATGCTTTATGTGTGACTCACCTCGTTCAAATAGTTTACATGCTAGAGCGTTATCAAAAGTGAAACAAAAATGTGACCATTGCCAAGCCCGTAATAGGAGTAGAAGAAAGATTGAAGACTTTCCTAAGAGCTCTTTAAATTATCCAACCAATGCTTTATGTTTGACCCACCTCGTTCCAATAGTTTAGCCTCAGAGCGTTAACAAAGTTGAAACAAAAATGTGACTATTGCTAAGCCCCTGATAGGAGTAGAAGAAAGATTGAAGACTTTCCTGAGAGCTCTTTAAATTATCTAACCAATGCTTTATGTTTGACCCACCTCGTTCCAATAGTTTAGCCTCAGAGCGTTAGCAAAATTGAAACAAAAATGTGACTATTGCCAAGCCCCTGATAGAAGTTGAAGAAAGATTGAAGACTTGGTCAGAGCACTTTAGATTATCTAACCAATGCTTTATGTTCGACCCAACTCGTTCAAATTGTTTAACCTCAGAGCGTTAGCAAAGTTGAAACAAAAATGTGACTAAAATCGACTTTACACCTAAATATAAAATTATAACATTACGGAATTTTTCTAAATGCACTGCCGTTATACCGTTAAGGCTTTATGTAGACTTCAGTAAGCTAAAAAATGTTTATTAACTTTATATGTTAAACTAATGATTTGAAGCATTTCGATATCGATTGCTAAATGTGTATATACAAGAAAATCGACTTTATGCCTAAATATAAGATAACGGAATTCTTCTAAATGCACTGTCGTTATGCCGTTAAGGCTTTATGTAGACTTCAGTGAGTTAAAGAAGGTTTATTAACTTAAATATGTTAAACTAATGGTTTGAAGCATTTCGATATCTATTGCTTAATGCATATATACAAGAAAATCGACTTTATACCTAACTATAAAATTATAACATTATGGAATTCTTCTAAATGCACTGCCGTTATGCCATTACGGCTTTATGTAGACTTAAGTGCGTTAAAGAAGGTTTAATAACTTAAATATGTTAAACTAATGATTTGAAGCATTTCGATATCGATTGCTAAATGTGTATACAAGAAAATCGATTTTATACCTAAATATAAGATTACGGAATTCTTCTACATCCACTACCGTTATGTCAACTTCAGATCGATAAAGAAGGTTTATTAACTTAAATATGTTAAACTAATGAGTTGAAGCATTTCGATATCGATTGCGAAATGTGTATATACAAGAAAACCGATTTTATATCTAAATAAAAGATTACGGAGTTCACCCAAATATACTGCCGTTATGCCGTTATGGCTTCATTTAAACTTCAGTAAGATAAAGAAGTTTAATTAACCTAATTATGCTAAACCAGTTATTTGCAGATTTTCGATATAGATTGCTAAATGTGTAAATCCAAGAAAATCGACTTTACACCTTAATACAAAATTATAACATTACGGAATTCTTTTAAATGCACTGCCGTTATACCGTTAAGGCTTTATGTAGACTTCAGTAAGCTAAAAAATGTTTATTAACTTAATATGTTAAACTAACGATTTGAAGCATTTCGGTATCGATAGCTAAATATGTATATACAAGAAAATCGAATTTATACCTAACTATAAGGTTATGGAATTCTTCTACGTGCACTGCAGTTATGCCTCCATGGCTATATGCCCACTTCAGATCGTTAAAGAAGGTTTATTAACTTAAATATGTTAAACTAATGATTTGAAGCATTTCGATATCGATTGCTAAATGTGTATATACAAGAAAATCGAAGTTATACTTAAACATAAGATAGCGGAATTCTTCTAAATGCACTGCCGTTATGCCATTAGGGCTTTATGTAGACTTAAGTGCGTTAGAGAAGGTTTATTAACTTAAATATGTTAAACTAATGATTTGAAGCATTTCGATATCGATTGCTAAATTTGTATATACAAGAAAATCGAATTCATACCTAAATATAAGATGACGTAATTCTTCTAAATGCACTGCCGTTATGCCGTTATGGCTTTATAATAACTTCAGTTCGTTAAAGAAGTTTTATTAACTTAAATATGTTAAACTAATGATTTGAAGCATATCGATATCGATTGCTAAATGTGTATATACAAGAAAATCGAATTTATACCTAAATATAAGATAACGGAATTTTTCTAAATGCACTGCCGTTATGCCGTTAACGCTTTATGTAGACTTATGTGCGTTAGAGTAGGTTTATTAACTTAAATATGTTAACCTATTGATTTGAAGCATTTCGATATCGCTTGCCAAATATGTATATACAAGAAAATCGAATTTATACCTAAATATAAGATAACGGAATTTTTCTAAATGCACTGCCGTTATGCCGTTAACGCTTTATGTAGACGTCAGTGCGTTAAAGAAGGTTTATTAACTTAAATATGTTAAACTAATGAGCTGAAGCATTTCGATATCGATTGCTAAATGTGTATACACAAGAAAATCGACTTTATCCCTAAATATAAAATTATAACATTATGGAATTCCTCTAAATGCACTGCCGTTATGCCAATAGGGCTTTATGTAAACTTAAGTGCGTTAAAGAAGGTTTATTAACTTAAATATGTTAAACTAATGATTTGAAGCATTTCGATATCGATAGCTAAATGCGTATATACAAGAAAATCGAATTTATACCTAAATATAAGATAACGAAATTCTTCTAAATGCACTGCCGTTATGCCGTTAAGGCGTTTGTAGACTTCAGTAGGATAAAGAGGGTTAATTAACTTAAATATGTTAAACTAATGATTTGAAGCATTTCGATAACGATTGCTAAATGTGCATATACAAAAAAAATCGAATTTATACCTAAACATAAGTTTACGGAATTCCTCTGCATGCACTGCCGTTATGCCGCCATGGCTTTATGCCAACTTCCGTTCGTTAAAGAAGGTTAATTAACTTAAATATGTTAAACTAATGATTTGAAGATTTTCGAAATCGATTGCTAAATGCATATATACAAGAAAATCTTCTTTATACCTAAATATAAGATTACGGAATTCTTCCAAATGTACTGTCGTTATGCCGCTATGGCTTTATATCATCTTCAATACGTCAAAGAAGGTTAATTAACTTAAATATGTTAAACTAATGATTTGAAGCATTTCGATATCGATTGCTAAATTTGTATATACAACAAAATCGACTTTATACCTAAATATAAGATTACGGAATTCTTCTAAATGCATTGCCGTTAAGCCACCATGGCTTTATGTTAACTTCAGTGCGTTAAAAAAGCTTTATTAACTTAAATATGTTAAACTAATGATTTGAAGATTTTCGAAATCGATTGCTAAATGCATATATACAAGAAAATTTTCTTTATACCTAAATATAAGATTACGGAATTCTTCCAAATGTACTGTCGTTATGCCGCCTTGGCTTTATATCACCTTCAATACGTCAAAGAAGGTTAATTAGCTTAAATATGTTAAACTAATGATTTGAAGCATTTCGAAATCGATTTTTTAATGCATATATACAAGAAAATCGACTTTCTACCAAAATATAAGATTTCGGAATTCTTCCAAATGTACTGTCGTTATGCCGCCAAGGCTTTATATCAACTTTAATATCTTATAGAAAAATAATTAACTTAAATATGTTAAACTAATGATTGGAAGCATTTCGATATCGATTGCTAAATGTGTATATACAACAAAATCGACTTTATACTTAAATATAAGCTTACGGAATTCTTCTAAATGCATTGCCGTTAAGCCGCCATGGCTTTATGTTAACTTCAGTGTGTTAAAGAAGCTTTATTAACTTAAATATGTTAAACTAATGATTTGAAGATTTTTGGAATCTACTGCTAAATGCATATATACCACAAAATCGACTTTATACCTAAATATAAGATTACGGAATTCTTCCAAATGCACTGCCGTTATGGCTTTATATTACTTCAATACGTTAAAGAAGGTTAATTAACTTAAATATGTTAAACTAATGATTTGAAGCATTTCGATATCGCTTGCCAAATATGTATATACAAAAAATCGAATTTATACCTAAATATAAGACAACGGAATTTCTCTAAATGCACTGCCGTTATGCCGTTAACGCTTTATGTAGACTTCAGTGCGTTAAAGAAGATTTATTAACTTAAATATGTTAAACTAATGAGCTGAAGCATTTCGATATCGATTGCTAAATGTGTATATACAAGAAAATCGACTTTATACCTAAATATAAGATTACGGAATTCTTCCAAATCTACTGTCGTTATGCCGCCATGGCTTTGTATCAACTTCAATACGTTAAAGAAGGTGAATTATTTTAAATATGTTAAACTAATGGTTTGAAGCATTTCGATATCGACTGCTAAATGTGTAAATACAAGAAAATCGACTTTACACCTAAATATAAAACTATAACATAGCGGAATCCTTCTAAAGGCACTGCCGTTATACCGTTAAGGCTTTATGTAGACTTCAGTAAGCTAAAAAATGTTTATTAACTTAATATGTTAAACTAATGATTTGAAGCATTTCGATATCGATAGCTAAATATGTATATACAAGAAAATCGACTTAATACCTAAATATAAGCTTATGGAGTTCTTCTACGTGCACTGCAGTTATGCCTCCATGGCTATATGCCCACTAAAATACGTTAAAAAAGGTTTATTAACTTAAATATGTTAAGCTAATGAGCTGAAGCATTTCGATATCGATTGCTAAATGTATATACAAGAAAATCGACTTTATACCTAAATATAAAATTATAACATTATGGAATTCTTCTAAATGCACTGCCGTTATGCCATTAGGGCTTTATGTAGACTTAAGTGCGTTAAAGAAGGTTTATTAACTTAAATATGTTAAACTAAAGTTTTGAAGCATTTCGATATCGATAGCTAAATGTGTATATACAAGAAAATCGAATTTATACCTAAATATAAGATAACGGAATTCTTCAAAATGCACTGCCGTTATGCCGTTAAGGCATTTATAGACTTCAGTAGGATAAAGAGGGTTAATTAACTTAAATATGCTAAACTAATGATTTGAAGCATTTCGATAACGATTGCTAAATGTGCATATACAAAAAAATCGAATTTATACCTAAACATAAGTTTACGGATTTCCTCTGCATGCACTGCCGTTATGCCGCCATGGCTTTATGCCAACTTCCGTTCGTTAAAGAAGGTTAATTAACCTAAATATCTTAAACTAATGATTTGAAGCATTTCGATATCGATTGCTAAATGTGTATATACAACAAAATCGACTTTATACTTAAATATAAGATTACGGAATTCTTCTAAATGCATTGCCGTTAGCCCCATGGCTTTATGTTAACTTAAGTGCGTTAAAAAAGGTTTATTAACTTAAATATGTTAAACTATGATTTGAAGCATTTCGATATCGATTGCTAAATGTGATATACAAGAAAATCGACTTTATACCTAAATATAAGTATAACGGAATTCTTCTAAATGCACTGCCGTTATGCCACAGGCTTTATTAGACTTCAGTGCGTTAAAGAAGGTTTATTAACTTAAATATGTTAAACTAATGATTTGAAGCATTTTTGGAATCGATGCTAAATGTGATATACAAAAAATCGAATTTATACCTAAATATAAGATTACGGAATTCTTCCAAATGCACTGCCGTTATGCCGTTATGGCTTTATGTAACTTCAGTTAGTTAAAGAAGGTTAATTAACTTAAATATGTTAAACTAATGATTTGAAGCATTTCGATATCGATTGCTAAATGTATATACAAAAAAATCGACTTTATACCTTAAATATAAGATTACGGAATTCTTCCAAATGCACTGCCGTTATGCCGCCAAGGCTTTATGTCAACTTCAGTCGTTAAAAAAGGTTAATTAACTTAAATATGTTAAACTATGATTTGAAGCTTTTCGATATCGATTGCTAAATGTGTATATACAAAAATCGACTTTATACCTAAATATAAGATTACGGAATTCTTCTAAATGCATTGCCGTTAGCCCCATGGCTTTATAGTTAACTTCAGTGCGTTAAAAAGGTTAATTAACTTAAATATGTTAAACTAATGATTTGAGGCATTTCGATATCGATTGCTAAATGCATATATACAACAAAATCGACTTTATACCTAAATTTAAGATAACGGAATTTTTCTAAATGCACTGCCGTTATGCCGTTATGGCTTTATGTTAACTTCAGTTCGTTTAAGAAGGTTTATTAACTTAGATATGTTACACCAGTTATTTGAAGCATTTCGAAATCGATTTTTAAATGCATATATACAAGAAAATCGACTTTCCAGCTAAGTATAAGATTACGGAATTCTTCCAAATGTACTGTCGTTATGCCGCCAAGGCTTTATATCAACTTCAATAAGTTAAAAAAGGTTAATTTACTTAAGTATGTTAAATTAATGATTTGAAGCATTTAGATACCGATTGCTAAATGTGAATATACAAAAAAATCGAATTCATAGCAAAATATAAGATTACGGAATTCTTCTACATGCACTGCCGTTATGCCGCCATGGCTTTATATCAACTTCAATACGTTAAAGAAGGTTAATTAACTTAAATATGTTAAACTAATGATTTGAAGCATTTCGATATCGATTGCTAAATGAATATATACAAGAAAATCGACTTTAAACATAAATATAAGATTACGTAATTCTTCTAAATGTTTTGCCGATATGCCGTTAAGGCGTTTGTAGACTTCAGTGAGATAAAGAGGGTTTATTAACTTAAATATGTTAAACTAATGATTTGGGGCATTTCGATATCGATTGCTAAATGTGTATATACAAAAAAATCGAATTCATAGCTAAATATAAGATTACGGAATTCTTCCAAATGTACTGTCGTTATGCCGCCAAGGCTTTATATCAACTTCAATATGTTAAAAAAGGTTAATTAACTTAAATATGTTAAACTAATGATTTGAAGATTTTCGAAATCGATTGCTAAATGCATATATACAAGAAAATCTTCTTTATACCTAAATATAAGTTTACGGAATTCTTCCAAATGTACTGTCGTTATGCCGCCATGGCTTTATACCACCTTCAATACGTTAAAGAAGGTTAATTAACTTAAATATGTTAAACTAATGATTTGAGGCATTTCGATATCGATTGCTAAATGCATATATACAACAAAATCGACTTCATATCTAAATATAAGATTGCGGATTTCTTCCAAATGCAATGCCGTTATGCAGTTATGGCTTAATGTTAATTTCGGTTCGTTAAAGAAGGTTTATTAACTTAAATATGTTAAACTAATGATTTGAAGATTTTCGAAATCGATTGCTAAATGCATATATACAAGAAAATCTTCTTTATACCTAAAGATAAGATTACGGAATTCTTCCAAATGTACTGTCGTTATGCCGCCATGGCTTTATATCACCTTCAATACGTTAAAGAAGGTTAATTAACTTAAATATGTTAAACTAATGATTTGAAGCATTTCGATATCGATTGCTAAATGCGTATATACAACAGAATCGACTTTATACCTAAATATAAGCTTACGGAATTTTTCTAAATGCACTACTGTTATGCCGTTAGTTCGTTAAAGAAGGTTTATTAACTTAGATATGTTACACCAGTTATTTGAAGCATTTCGAAATCGATTGCTTAATGCATATATACAAGAAAATCTTCTTTATACCTAAATATAAGATTACGGAATTCTTCTAAATGCATTGCCGTTAAGCCACCATGGCTTTATATTAACTTCAGTGCGTTAAAAAAGCTTTATTAACTTAAATATGTTAAACTAGTGATTTGAAGCGTTTCCATATCGATTGCTAAATGTGCATATACAAGAAAACCGACTTTATACCTAAACATAAGCCTACGGAATTCTTCTAAATGCATTGCCGTTAAGCCACCATGGCTTTAAGTTAACTTCAGTGCGTTAAAAAAGCTTTATTAACTTAAATATGTTAAACTAATGATTTGAAGATTTTTGGAATCTACTGCTAAATGCATATATACCCCAAAATCGACTTTATACCTAAATGTAAGAGTACGGAATTCTTCCACATGCACTGCCGTTATACCGTTATCGCTTTATGTTAACTTCAGTTAGTTAATGAAGGTTTATTAACTTAAATATGTTAAACCAGTTATTTGAAGCATTTCGATATCGATTGCTTAATGCATATATACAAAAAAATCGACTCTCTACCTTAATATAAGATTACGGAATTCTTCCAAATGTACTGTCGTTATGCCGCCATGGCTTTATATCACCTTCAATACGTTAAAGAAGGTTAATTAACTTAAATATGTTAAACTAATGATTTGAGGCATTTCGATATCGATTGCTAAATGCATATATACAACAAAATCGAATTTATACCTAAATTTAAGATAACGGAATTTTTCTAAATGCACTGCCGTTATGCCGTTATGGCTTTATGTTAACTTCAGTTCGTTTAAGAAGGTTTATTAACTTAGATATGTTACACCAGTTATTTGAAGCATTTCGAAATCGATTTTTAAATGCATATATACAAGAAAATCGACTTTCCACCTAAATATAAGATTACGGAATTCTTCCAAATGTACTGTCGTTATGCCGCCAAGGCTTTATATCAACTTCAATAAGTTAAAAAAGGTTAATTTACTTAAATATGTTAAATTAATGATTTGAAGCATTTAGATACCGATTGCTACATGTGAATATACAAAAAAATCGAATTCATAGCAAAATATAAGATTACGGAATTCTTCTACATGCACTGCCGTTATGCCGCCATGGCTTTATATCAACTTCAATACGTTAAAGAAGGTTAATTAACTTAAATATGTTAAACTAATGATTTGAAGCATTTCGATATCGATTGCTAAATGAATATATACAAGAAAATCGACTTTAAACATAAATATAAGATTACGTAATTCTTCTAAATGTTTTGCCGATATGCCGTTAAGGCGTTTGTAGACTTCAGTAAGATAAAGAGGGTTTATTAACTTAAATATGTTAAACTAATGATTTGGGGCATTTCGATATCGATTGCTAAATGTGTATATACAAAAAAATCGAATTCATAGCTAAATATAAGATTACGGAATTCTTCCAAATGTACTGTCGTTATGCCGCCAAGGCTTTATATCAACTTCAATATGTTAAAAAAGGTTAATTAACTTAAATATGTTAAACTAATGATTTGAAGATTTTCGAAATCGATTGCTAAATGCATATATACAAGAAAATCTTCTTTATACCTAAATATAAGTTTACGGAATTCTTCCAAATGTACTGTCGTTATGCCGCCATGGCTTTATACCACCTTCAATACGTTAAAGAAGGTTAATTAACTTAAATATGTTAAACTAATGATTTGAGGCATTTCGATATCGATTGCTAAATGTATATATACAACAAAATCGACTTCATACCTAAATATAAGATTGCGGATTTCTTCCAAATGCAATGCCGTTATGCAGTTATGGCTTAATGTTAATTTCGGTTCGTTAAAGAAGGTTTATTAACTTAAATATGTTAAACTAATGATTTGAAGATTTTCGAAATCGATTGCTAAATGCATATATACAAGAAAATCTTCTTTATACCTAAAGATAAGATTACGGAATTCTTCCAAATGTACTGTCGTTATGCCGCCATGGCTTTATATCACCTTCAATACGTTAAAGAAGGTTAATTAACTTAAATATGTTAAACTAATGATTTGAAGCATTTCGATATCGATTGCTTAATGCGTATATACAACAAAATCGACTTTATACCTAAATATAAGCTTACGGAATTTTTCTAAATGCACTGCTGTTATGCCGCTATGACTTTATGCCAACTTCAATACGTTAAAGAAGGTTAATTAACTTAAATATGTTAAACTAATGATTTGGAGCATTTCGATATCGATTGCTAAATGCTTGTATACAAGAAAATCGACTTTATACCTATATATGTATAAGCTTACGGAATTATTCTAAATGCACTGCCGTTATGCCGTTATGGCTTTATGTTAACTTCAGTTCGTTAAAGAAGGTTTATTAACTTAGATATGTTATACCAGTTATTTGAAGCATTTCGATATCGATTGCTAAATGCTTGTATACAAGAAAATTTTCTTTATTTTTAAATATAAGATAACGGAATTCTTCGAAATGTATTGTCGTTATGCCGCCATGGCTTTATATCATCTTCAATACGTCAAAGAAGGTTAATTAACTTAAATATGTTAAACTAATGATTTGAGGCATTTCGATATCGATTGCTAAATGCATATATACAACAAAATCGACTTCATACCTAAATATAAGATTGCGGATTTCTTCCAAATGCAATGCCGTTATGCAGTTATGGCTTAATGTTAATTTCGGTTCGTCAAAGAAGGTTAATTAACTTAAATATGTTAAACTAATGATTTGAATCATTTCGATATCGATTGCTAAATGTGTATATACAAGAAAATCGAATTTATACATAAATATATGATAACGGAATTATTCTAAATGCACTGCAGTTATACCGTTAAGGCTTTATGTAGACTTCTGTGCGTTAAAGAAGGTTTATTATCTTAAATATGTTAAAATAGTTATTTGAAGCATTTCGAAATCGATTGCTAAATGCATACATACAAGAAAATCTTCTTTATACCTAAATATAAGATTACGGAATTCTTCCAAATATACTGTCGTTATGCCGCCATGCCTTTATATCACCTTCAATACGTTAAAAAGGGTTAATTAACTTAAATATGTTAAACTAATGATTTGAAGCATTTAGATATCGATTGCTAAATGTGTATATACAAAAAGCGAATTTATAGCTAAATATAAGATTACAGAATTTTTCTACATGCACTGCCGTTATGCCGCCATGGCTTTGTGTTAACTTCAGTGCGTTAAAGAAGGTTTATTAACTTAAATATGTTAAACTTATGATTTGAAGCATTTAGATATCGATTGCTAAATGAGTATATACAAGAAAATCGACTTTATACCTAAATATAAGATTACGTAATTCTTCTAAATGCTTTGCCGTTATGCCGTTAAGGCGTTTATAGACTTCAGTAAGATAAAGAGGGTTAACTAACTTAAATATGTTAAACTAATGAGATGAGGCATTTCGATTTCGACTGCTAAATATGTAAATACAAGAAAATCGACTCTATACGTAAATATATGATTACGGAACTCTTCTAAATGCACTGCCGTTATGCCGTTATGGCTTTATGTTAACTTCTGTTCGTAAAAGAAGGTTTATTAACTTAAATATGGTAAACTAATGATTTGAAAATTTTCGAAATCGATTGTTAATTGCATATATACAAGAAAATCTTCTTTATACCTAAATATAAGATTACGGAATTCTTCCACATGTACTGTCGTTATGCCGCCATGGCTTTGTGTTAGCTTCAGTGCGTTAAAGTAGGTTTGTTAACTTAAATATGTTAAACTAATGATTTGAAGCATTTCGATATCGATTGCTAAATGTGTATATAAAAGAAAATCGACTTTATACCTAAATATAGGACTTCGGTATTCTTCGAAACACACTGCCGTCATGCCGATAAGGCTTTATGTAAACGCCAGTAAGATAAAGTAGGCTAAATAACTTAAATACATATGTGAAACCAGTTATTTGATACATTTCGATATCGATTGCTAAATGAGTATATACATGAAAATCGACTTTATACCTAAATATAAGATTACACAATTCTTCTAAATGATTTGCCGTTAAGGCGTTTGTAGACTTCAGTAAGATAAAGAGGTTTCATTAACTTAAATATGTTAAACTAATGATTTGAAGCATTTCGATATCGATTGCCAAATGTGTATATACAAAAAATCAAATTTATACCTAAATATAAGATTACGGAATTCTTCTACATGCACTGCCGATATGCCGCCATGGCTTTGTGTTAACTTCAGTGCGTTAAAGTAGGTTTATTAACTTAAATATGTTAAGCTAATGATTTGAATCATATCGATTTCGAATGCTAAATGAGTATTTACAAGAAAATCGACTTTATACCTAAATATAAGATTACGTAATTCTTCTAAATGCTTTGCCGTTATGCCGTTAAGGCGTTTGTAGACTTCAGAATGATAAAGAGGGTTAATTACCTTAAATATGTTAAACTAATGATTTGAAGCATTTCGATATCGATTGCTAAATATGTAAATACAAGAAAATCGACTTTATACATAAATATAAGATTACGGAATTCATCGAAATACACTGCCGTTATGGCTTTATATAAACTTCAGTACGTTAAAAAAGGTTGTTTAACTTAAATATGTTAAAGTAATTATTTGAAGCATCTCGATATCGATTCCCAAATGTATAAATACATGAAAATAGACTTTAACCTAAATATAAAATTACGGAATTCTTCTACATGAACTGCCGTTATGCCGCCATGGCTTTATGCCAACTTCAGTTCGTTAAAAATGTTTTATTAACTTAAATATGTGATACTAATGATTTGAAGCATTTCGATATCGATTGCTAAATGCGTATATACAACAAAATCGACTTTATACCTAAATGTAAGATTACGGAATTCTTCTACATGCACTGCCGTTATGCCGCTATGACTTTATGCCAACTTCAGTTCGTTACAGAGGGTTTATTAACTTTAATATGTTAAACTAATGATTTGAAGCATTTTGATATCGATTGCTAAATGCGGATATACAAGAAAATCGACTTTACACCTAACTATAAGATTACGTAATTCTTCTTAATGCACTGCCGTTATGCCGTTTAGGTTTTTGTAGACTTCAGTAAGATAAAGAAGGTTAATTATTTTAAATATGTTAAACTAATTGTTTGAAGCATTTCGATATCGATTGCTAAATGTGTAAATACAACAAAATCGACTTTAAACCTAAATATAAGATTACGGAATTCTTCCAAATGCACTGCCTTTATACCGTTGAGGCTTTATGTAAACTTCAGTAAGGTGAAGAAAGTTAATTAACTTAAATATATTGAAATAATGATTTGAAGCATTGCGATATCGATTGCCAAATGTGTATATACAAAAAATCAAATTTATACCTAAATATAAGATTACGGAATTCTTCTACATGCACTGCCGATATGCCGCCATGGCTTTGTGTTAACTTCAGTTCGTTAAAAAAGGTTTATTAACTTAAATATGTTAAACTAATGATTTGAAGAATTTCGATATCGATTGCTAAATGCAAATATACAAGAAAATCTTCTTTATACCTAAATATAAGATTACGGAATTCTTCAAAATGTACTGTCGTTATGCCGCCATGGCTTTCTATGTATTTCAATACGTTAAAGATGGTTAATTAACTTAAATATGTTAAACTAATGATTTGAAGCATTTCGATATCGATTGCAAAATGTGTATATACAAAAAAATCGAATGTATACCTGAATATAAGATTACGGTATTCTTCTACATGCACTGTCGTTATGCCGCCATGGCTTTATATCACCTTCAATACGTAAAAGAAGGTTAATTAACTTAAATATGTTAAACTAATGATTGGAAGCATTTCGATATCGATTGCTAAATGCGTATATACAACAAAATCGACTTTATACCTAAATATAATTTACGGAATTCTTCTAAATGCACTGCCGTTAAGCCAACATGGCTTTATGTTAACTTCAGTTAGTTAAAGAAGGCTTATTAACTTAAATATGTTAAAATAATGATTTGAAGCATTTCGATATCGATTGCTTAATGCACATATACAAGAAAATCGACTTTCTACCTAAATATAAGATTACGGAATTCTTCCAAATGTGTTATGCCGCCAAGGCTTTATATCAACTTCAATATGTTTAAAAAGGTTAATTAACTTAAATATGTTAAACTAATGATTTGAAGCCCTTCGATATCGATTGCTAAATGTGAATATACAAAAAAATCGAATTTATACCTAAATATAAGATTACGAAATTCTCCCAACTGCACTGCCGTTATGCCGCCATGGCTTTGTGTTAACTTCAGTGCGTTAAAGTAGGTTTGTTAACTTAAATATGTTAAACTAATGATTTGAAGAATTTCGATATCGATTGCTTAATGTGTGTATACAAGAAAATCGACTTCATACCTAAATATAAGATTGCGGAGTTCTTCTAAATGAAATGCCGTTATGCAGTTATGGCTTTATGTTAATTTCGGTTCGTTAAAGAAGGTTTATTAACTTAAATATGTTAAACTAATGATTTGAGGATTTTCGAAATCGATTGCTTAATGCATATATACAAGAAAATCTTCTTTATACCTAAATATAAGATTACGGAATTCTTCCAAATGTACTGTCGTTATGCCGCCATGGCTTTATATCACCTCTAATACGTTAAAGAAGGTTAATTAACTTAAATATGTTAAACTAATGATTTGAAGCATTTCGATATCGATTGCTAAATGTGTATATACAGCAAAATCGACTTTATACCTAAATATAAGATTACGAAATTCTCCCAAATGCACTGCCGTTATACCGTTATGGCTTTTTGTAAACTTCAGTAAGATAAAGAAGGGTAATTAACTTAAGTATGTTAAACTAATGATTTGAAGCATTTCGACATCGATTGCTAAATGCTTGTATACAAGAAAATCGGCTTTATACCTAAATATAAGATTACGGAATTATTCTAAATGCACTGCCGTTATGCCGCCATGGATTTATGCAATCTTCAGTTCGTTAAAGAAGGTTTATTAACTTAAATATGTTAAACTAATGATTTGAAGCATTTTGATATCGATTGCTAAATGTGTATATACAAGAAAATCGACTTTATACCTAAATATATGATAACGGAATTCTTCTGAATGCACTGCCGTTATGCCGTTAAGGCTTTTGTAGACTTCAGTAAGATAAAGAGGGTTAATTAGCCTAAATATGTTAAACTAATGATTTGAAGATTTTCGATGTCAATTGCTAAATGTGTAAATACAAGAAAATCGACCTTATACCTAAATATAAAAATATAACATTACGGAATTCTACTAATCGCACTGCAGTTATACCGTTAAGGCTTTATGTAGACTGCAGTAAGCTAAAAAAAGTTTATTAACTTAAATATGTTAAACTAATGATTTGAGGCATTTCGATATCGATTGCTTAATGTGTATATACAAGAAAACCGACTTTATACCCAAATATATGATAAAGGAATTCTTCTGAATGCACTGCCGTTATGTCGTTAAGGCTTTTGTAGACTTCAGTAAGATAAGGAGGGTTAATTAGCTTAAATATGTTAAACTTATGATTTGAAGATTTTCGATATCGATTGCTAAATGTGTATATACAAGAAAATCGAATTTATACCTAAATATATCATTACGGAATTCTTCTTAATGCACTGCCGTTACGCCGATAAGGTGTTTGTAGACTTCGGTAAGATAAAGAGGGTTAATTAACTTAAATATGTTAAACTAATGATTTGAAGATTTTCGATATCGATTGCTAAATGTGTAAATACAAGAAAATCAACTTTTTACCTAAATATAAAATTATAACATTACGGAATTCTTCTAAATGCACTGCCGTTATACCGCCAGGGCTTTATGTAGATTTCAGTAAGCTAAAAAAAGTTTATTAACTTAAATATGTTAAACTAATGATTTGAAGCATTTCGATATCGATTGCTTATTATGTAAATTTAAGAAAATCGATTTTATACCTAAATATAAGATTACGGTATTCTTCTAAATGCACTGCCGTTATGCCATTAAGCCTTTATGTGGACCTCAGTGCGTTAAAAAAGCTTTATTAACTTAAATATGTTATGCTAATGATTTGAGGATTTCGAAATCGATTGCTGAATGCATATATACAACAAAATCGACTTTACACCTAAATATAAGTTTACGGAATTTTTCCAAATGCACTGACGTTATGCCGTTATGGCTTTATGTCAACTTCAGTAAGATAAAGAAGGTTAATTAACTTAAATATGTTAAACTAATGATTTGAGCCATCTCGATATCGATTGCTAAATGAGTATATACAAGAAAATCGACTTTAAACCTAAATATAAAATTACGTAATTCTTCTTAATGCACTGCCCTTATGCCGTTAAGGCTTTTGTAGACTTCAGTAAGATTAAGATGGTTATTCAACTTAAATATGTTAAACTAATGATTTGAAGCATTTCGGTATCGACTGCTAAATGTGTATGTACAAGAAACTCGACTTTATACCTAAATATAAGATTACGTAATTCTTCTAAATACACTGCTGTTATGCCGTTGTGGCTTTTTGTTAGCTTTTGTTCGTTAAAGAAGGTTTATTAACTTAAATATGTTAAACCAGTTATTTGAAGCATTTCGAAATCGATTGCTAAATGCATATATACAAGAAAATCTTCTTTATACCAAAATATAAGATTACGGAATTCTTCCAAATGTACTGTCGTTATGCCGCCATGGCTTTACATCACCTTCAATACGTTAAAGAAGGTTAATTAACTTAAATATGTTAAACTAATGATTGGAAGCATATCGATATCGATTGCGAAATGTGTATATACAAGAAAATCGAATTTATACCTAAATATAAAATAACGGAATTCTTCTAAATGCACTGCCGTTATGCCGTTAAGCTTTTATGTGGACTTCAGTTAGTTAAAGAAGGTTTATTAACTTAAATATGTTAAACTAATGATTTGAAGCATTTCGATATCGATTGCTTATTATGTAAATTTAGGAAAATCGACTTTATACCTAAATATAAGATTACGGCATTCTTCTAAATGTACTGCCGTTATGTCGCCATGGCTTTATATCAACTTCAATAAGTTATAGAAGGTTAATTAACTTAAATATGTTAAACTAATGATTTGAAGCATTTCGATATCGATTGCTAAATATGTAAATACAAGAAAATCGACTTTACACCTAAATGTAAGATTACGGAATTCTCCTAAATGCACTATCGTTCTGCCGCCAGGGCTTTATGCCAACTTCAGTTCGTTAAAGAAGGTTTATTAACTTAAATATGTTAAACTAATGGGTTGAAGCATCTCGATATCGATTGCTAAATGTGTATATACAAGAAAATCGACTTTATACCTAAACATAAGTTTACGGAATTCTTCCAAATGCGCTGCCGTTATACCGTTATGGCATTATGTGAAGTTCAGTAAGATAAAGAAGGTTAATTAACTAAAATATGTTAAACTAATGTTTTGAAGCATTTCGATATCGATTGCTAAATGTGTATATACAACAAAATCGACTTTATACCTAAATATAAGAATGCTTCTACATGCATCTCCGTTATGCCGCAATGGCTTTGTGTTAACTTCAGCGCGTTAAAGTAGGTTTGTTCACTTAAATATGTTAAACTAATGATTTGAGGCATTTCGATATCGATTGCTAAATGAGTATATTCAAGAAAATCGACTTTATACCTAAAAAGAATACGGAGTTCTTCTAAATGCAATGCCGTTATGCCGCCATGGCTTTATGCCAACTTCAGTTCGTTAAAGCAGGTTTATTAACTTAAATATGTTAAACTTATGATTTAAATCATTTCGATATCGATTGCTAAATGTGTATATACAAGAAAATCGACTTTATACCTAAATATATGATAACGGATTTCTTCTAAATGCACTGCAGTTTTGCCATTATGGCTTTTTGTTAACTTTAGTAAGATAAAGAAGATTAATTAACTTAAATATGTTGAACTAATGATTTGAAGCATTTCGATATCGATTGCTTAATGTGTATATACACGAAAATCGAATTTGTACCTAAATATAAGGATTCTTCTACATGCACTTCCGTTATGCCGCAATGGCTTTGTGTTAACTTCAGCGCGTTAAAGTAGGTTTGTTCACTTAAATATGTTAAACTAATGATTTGAGGCATTTCGATATCGATTGCTAAGTGTGTATATTCAAGAAAATCGACTTTATACCTAAAAAGATTACGGAGTTCTTCTAAGTGCACTACCGTTATGCCGTTAAGCTTTTATGTGGACTTCAGTTAGTTAAAGAAGGTTTATTAACTTAAATATGTTGCACCAGTTATTTGAAGCATTTCGAATCGATTGCTTAATGCATATATACAAGAAAATCGACTTTATGCCTAGATATATGATAACGGAATTTCTCTGAATGCACTGCCATTATGTCGTTAAGGCTCTTGTAGACTTCACTAAGATAAAGAGGGTAAATTAGCTTAAAGATGTTAAACTAATTATTTGAAGATTTTCGAAATCGATTGCTAAATGCATATATAAAAGACAATCTTTTTTATACCTAAATATAAGGCCGTTATGCCGTTAAGGCTTTTGTAGACTTCAGAAAGATTAAGATGGTTATTTAACTTAAATATGTTAAACTAATGATTTGAAGCATTTCGATATCGATTGCTAAATGTGTATATACAAGAAAATCGAATTTATACCTAAATATAAGATAACGGAATTCTTCTAAATGCACTGCCGTTATGCCGCCATGGCTTTATTTCACCTTCAATACGTTAAAGAAGGTTAATTAACTTAAATATGTTAAACTACTGATTGGAAGCATTTCGATATCGATTGCTAGATGTGTATATACAACAAAATCGACTTTATACCTAAATATAAGATTACGGAATTCTTCTAAATGCAATGCCGTTATGCCGCCATGGCTTTATGCCAACTTCAGTTCGTTAAAGCAGGTTTATTAACTTAAATATGTTAAACCAGTTATTTGAAGCATTTCGAAATCGATTGCTAAATGCATATATACAAGAAAATCTTCTTTATACCTAAATATAAGATTACGGAATTCTTCCAAATGTACTGTCGTTATGCCGCCATGGCTTTATTTCACCTTCAATACGTTAAAGAAGGTTAATTAACTTAAATATGTTAAACTACTGATTGGAAGCATTTCGATATCGATTGCTAAATGTGTATATACAAGAAAATCGAATTTATACCTAAATATAAGATAACGGAATTTTTCTAAATGCACTGCCGTTATGCCGTTAAGCCTTTATGTGGACTTCAGTGCGTTAAAGAAGCTTTATTAACTTAAATATGTTAAACTAATGATTTGAAGCATTTCGAAATCGATTGCTAAATGCATATATACAACAAAATCGACTTTATACCTAAATATAAGTTTACCGAATTCTTTCAAATGCACTGACGTTATACCGTTATGGCTTTATGTTAATTTCAGTTAGTGAAAGAAGGTTTATTAACTTAAATATGTTAAACCAGTTATTTGAAGCATTTCGATATCGATTGCTTAATGCATATATACAAGAAAATTGACTTTATACCTAAATATAAGATTACGGAATTCTTCCGAATGTACTGTCGTTATGCCGCCATGGCTTTATATAAACTTCAATACGTTAAAAAGGGTTTATTAACTTAAATATGTTAAACTAATGATTTGAAGCATTTAGATATCGATTGCTAAATGTGTATATACAAAAAAAGCGAATTTATAGCTAAATATAAGATTACGTAATTCTTCTAAATGCTTTGCCGTTATGCCGTTAAGGCGTTTATAGACTTCAGTAAGATAAAGAGAGTTAACTAACTTAAATATGTTAAACTAATGATTTGAAGCATTTCGATATCGATTGCTAAATGTGTATATACAAGAAAATCGACTTTATACCTAAATATAAGATTACGGAGTTCTTCTAAATGCACTGCCGTTATGCAGTTATGGCTTTATGTTAATTTCTGTTCGTTAAAGAAGGTTTATTAACTTAAATATGTTGCACCAGTTATTTGAAGCATTTCGAATCGATTGCTTAATGCATATATACAAGAAAATCGACTTTATACCTAAATATATGATAACGGAATTTCTCTGAATGCACTGTCGTTATGCCGTTAAGGCTTTTGTAGACTTTAGTAAGATAAAGAGGGTTAATTAGCTCAAAGATGTTAAACTAATGATTTGAAGATTTTCGAAATCGATTGCTAAATGCATATATAAAAGAAAATCTTTTTTATACCTAAATATAAGGCCGTTATGCCGTTATTGCTTTATGTAAACTTCAGTTCGTTAAAGAAGGTTTATTAACTTAAATATGTTAAACTGATGATTTGAAGCATTTAGATATCGATTGCTAAATGTGTATATACAAGAAAATCGAATTTATACCTAAATATAAGATTACGGAATTCTTCTACATGCACTGCCGTTATGCCACCATGGCTTTATGTTAACTTCAGTGCGTTAAAGAAGCTTTATTTACTTAAATATGTTAAACTACCGATTTGAAGCATTTCGATATCGATTGCTAAATGAGTATATACAAGAAAATCGACTTTAAACCTAAATATAAGGTTACGTAATTCTTCTTAATGCACTGCCATTATGCCGATAAGGCTTTTGTAGACTTCTGTAAGATTAAGATGGTTATTTAACTTAAATATGTTAAACTAATGATTGGAAGCATTTCGATATCGATTGCTTAATGTGTATATACAAGAAAATCGAATTTATACCTAAATATAAGATAACGGAATTCTTCTAAATGCACTGCCGTCATGCCGTTAAGCCTTTATGTGGACATCAGTGCGTTAAAGAAGCTTTATTAACTTAAATATGTTAAACTTATGATTTGAAGATTTTCGAAATCGATTGCTAAATGCATATATACAACAAAATCGACTTTATACCTAAATATAAGTTTACGGAATTCTTCCAAATGCACTGACGTTATACCGGTATGGCTTTATGTTAACTTCAGTTAGTTAAAGAAGGTTTATTAACTTAAATATGTTAAACCAGTTATTTGAAGCATTTCGAAATCGATTGCTAAATGCATATATACAAGAAAATCTTCTTTATACCTAAATATAAGATTACGGAATTCTTCCCAATGTACTGTCGTTATGCCGCCATGGCGTTATATTAACTTCAATACGTTAAAAATTGTTAATTAACTTAAATATGTTAAACTAATGATTTGAAGCATTTAGATATCGATTGCTAAATGTGTATATACAAATAATCGAATTTATAGCTAAATATAAGATTACGGATTTCTTCTACATGCACTGCCGTTATGCCGCCATGGCTTTGTGTTAACTTCAGTGCGTTAAAGTAGGTTTGTTAACTTAAATATGTTAAACTTATGATTTAAATCATTTCGATATCGATTGCTAAATGTGTATATACAAGAAAATCGACTTTATACCTAAATATATGATAACGGATTTCTTCTAAATGCACTGCAGTTTTGCCGTTATGGCTTTTTGTTAACTTTAGTAAGATAAAGAAGATTAATTAACTTAAATATGTTGAACTAATGATTTGAAGCATTTCGATATCGATTGCTAAATGTGTATATACACGAAAATCGAATTTGTACCTAAATATAAGAATTCTTCTACATGCACTTCCGTTATGCCGCAATGGCTTTGTGTTAACTTCAGCGCGTTAAAGTAGGTTTGTTCACTTAAATATGTTAAACTAATGATTTGAGGCATTTCGATATCGATTGCTAAATGTGTATATTCAAGAAAATCGACTTTATACCTAAAAAGATTACGGAGTTCTTCTAAGTGCACTACCGTTATGCCGTTAAGCTTTTATGTGGACTTCAGTTAGTTAAAGAAGGTTTATTAACTTAAATATGTTGCACCAGTTATTTGAAGCATTTCGAATCGATTGCTTAATGCATATATACAAGAAAATCGACTTTATGCCTAGATATATGATAACGGAATTTCTCTGAATGCACTGCCATTATGCCGTTAAGGCTCTTGTAGACTTCACTAAGATAAAGAGGGTAAATAAGCTTAAAGATGTTAAACTAATGATTTGAAGATTTTCGAAATCGATTGCTAAATGCATATATAAAAGAAAATCTTTTTTATACCTAAATATAAGGCCGTTATGCCGTTAAGGCTTTTGTAGACTTCAGTAAGATTAAGATGGTTATTTAACTTAAATATGTTAAACTAATGATTTGAAGCATTTCGATATCGATTGCTAAATGTGTATATACAAGAAAATCGAATTTATACCTAAATATAAGATAACGGAATTCTTCTAAATGCACTGCCGTTATGCCGCCATGGCTTTATTTCACCTTCAATACGTTAAAGAAGGTTAATTAACTTAAATATGTTAAACTACTGATTGGAAGCATTTCGATATCGATTGCTAGATGTGTATATACAACAAAATCGCCTTTATACCTAAATATAAGATTACGGAATTCTTCTAAATGCAATGCCGTTATGCCGCCATGGCTTTATGCCAACTTCAGTTCGTTAAAGCAGGTTTATTAACTTAAATATGTTAAACCAGTTATTTGAAGCATTTCGAAATCGATTGCTAAATGCATATATACAAGAAAATCTTCTTTATACCTAAATATAAGATTACGGAATTCTTCCAAATGTACTGTCGTTATGCCGCCATGGCTTTATTTCACCTTCAATACGTTAAAGAAGGTTAATTAACTTAAATATGTTAAACTACTGATTGGAAGCATTTCGATATCGCTTGCTAAATGTGTATATACAAGAAAATCGAATTTATACCTAAATATAAGATAACGGAATTTTTCTAAATGCACTGCCGTTATGCCGTTAAGCCTTTATGTGGACTTCAGTGCGTTAAAGAAGCTTTATTAACTTAAATATGTTAAACTAATGATTTGAAGCATTTCGAAATCGATTGCTAAATGCATATATACAACAAAATCGACTTTATACCTAAAAATAAGTTTACCGAATTCTTTCAAATGCACTGACGTTATACCGTTATGGCTTTATGTTAACTTCAGTTAGTGAAAGAAGGTTTATTAACTTAAATATGTTAAACCAGTTATTTGAAGCATTTCGATATCGATTGCTTAATGCATATATACAAGAAAATTGACTTTATACCTAAATATAAGATTACGGAATTCTTCTTAATGCACTGCCATTATGCCGTTAAGGCTTTTGTAGACTTCTGTAAGATTAAGATGGTTATTTAACTTAAATATGTTAAACTAATGATTTGAAGCATTTCGAAATCGATTGCTAAATGTATATATACAAGAAAATCTTTTTTATACCTAAATATAAGGTTACGGAATTCTTCCAAATGTACTGTCGTTATGCCGCCATGGCTTTTTATCACCTTCAATACGTTAAAGAAGGTTAATTAACTTAAATATATTAAACCAGTTATTTGAAGCATTTCGAAATCGATTGCTAAATGCATATATACAAGAAAATCTTCTTTATACCTAAATATAAGATTACGGAATTCTTCCAAATGTACTGTCGTTATGCCGCCATGGCTTTATATCACCTTCAATACGTTAAAGAAGGTTAATTAACTTAAATATGTTAAACTAATGATTGGAAGCATTTCGATATCGATTGCTTAATGTGTATTACAAGAAAATCGAATTTATACCTAAATATAAGATTACGGAATTCTTCTACATGCACTGCCGTTATGCCACCATGGCTTTATGTTAACTTCAGTGCGTTAAAGAAGCTTTATTTACCTTAATATGTTAAACTACCGATTTGAAGCATTTCGATATCGATTGCTAAATGAGTATATACAAGAAAATCGACTTTATACCTAAATATAAGATTACGTAATTCTTCTAAATGTTTTGCCGTTATGCCGTTAAGGCGTTTGTAGACTTCAGTAAGATTAAGATGGTCAATTAACTTAAATATGTTAAACTAATGATTGGAAGCATTTCGATATCGATTGCTTAATGTGTATATACAAGAAAATCGAATTAATACCTAAATAAAAGATTACGAAATTTTTCTAATGCACTGCCGTTATGCCGTTATGGCTTTATGTGGACTTCAGTGCGTTAAAGAAGCTTTATTAACTTAAATATGTTAAACTTATGATTTGAAGATTTTCGAAATCGATTGCTAAATGCATATATACAACAAAATCGACTTTATACGTAAATATAAGTTTACGGAATTCTTCCAAATGCACTGACGTTATACCGTTATGGCTTTATGTTAACTTCAGTTAGTTAAAGAAGTTTTATTAACGTAAATATGTTAAACCAGTTATTTGAAGCATTTCGAAATCGATTGCTAAATGCATATATACAAGAAAATCTTCTTTATACCTAAATATAAGATTACGGAATTCTTCCAAATGTACTGTCGTTATGCCGCCATGGCGTTATATCACCTTCGATACGTTAAAGAAGGTTAATTTACTAAAATATGTTAAACTAATGATTTGAGGCATTTCGATATCGATTGCTAAATGTGTATATACAAGAAAATCGACTTTATACCTAAATATAAGATTACGGAATTCTTCTAAATGCACTGCCGTTTGCCGCCATGGCTTTATGCCAACTTCAGTTCGTTAAAGAAGGTTTATTAACTTAAATATGTTAAACTAATGATTTGAATCATTTCGATATCGATTGCTAAATGTCTATATACAAGAAAATCGACTTTATACCTAAATATAACTTACGGAATTCTTCTAAATGCACTGCCGTTATGCCGCCATAGCTTTATATCAACTTCAATAAGTTATAGGATGTTAATTAACTTAAATATGTTAAACTTATGATTTAAAGCATTTCGATATCGATTGCTAAATATAAAAATACAAGAAAATCGACTTTATACCTAAATATAAGATTACGGAATTCTCCTAAATGCACTATCGTTATGCCGCCAGGAGTTTATGCCAACTTCAGTTCGTTAAAGAATGTTTATTAACTTAAATATATTAAACTAATGATTTGAAGCATCTCGATATCGATTGCTAAATGTGTATATACAAGAAAATCGAATTTATACCTAAATATATGATTACGGTGTTCTTCTACATGCACTGCCGTTATACAGTTATGGCATTATGTGAAGTTCAGTAAGATAAAGAAGGTTAATTAACTAAAATATGTAAAACTACTGATTTGAAGCATTTAGATATCGATTGGTGAATGTGTATATACAAGAAAATCGAATTTATACCTAAATATAAGATAACGAAATTTTTCTAATGCACTGCCGTTATGCCGTTGTGGCTTTATGTTAACTTCTGTTCGTTAAAGAAGGTTTATTAACTTAAATATGTTAAACCAGTTATTTGAAGCATTTCGAAATCGATTGCTAAATGCATATATACAAGAAAATCTTCTTTATACCTAAATATAAGATTACGGAATTCTTCCAAATGTACTGTCGTTATGCCGCCATGGCTTTATATCACCTTCAATACGTTAAAGAAGGTTAATTAAGTTAGATATGTTAAACTAATGATTGGAAGCTTTTCGATATCGATTGCTAAATGTGTATATACAAGAAAACCGAATTTATACCTAAATATAAGATAATGGAATTCTTCTAATTGCACTGCCGTTATGTCGTTAAGCCTTTATGTGGACTTCAGTGCGTTAAAGAAGCTTTATTAACTTAAATATGTTAAACTAATGATTTGAAGATTTTCGAAATCGATTGCTAAATGCATATATAGAAGAAAATCGACTTTATACCTAAATATAAGCTTACGGAATTCTTCTAAATGCATTGCCGTTATGCCGCCATGGCTTTGTGTTAACTTCAGTGCGTTAAAGAAGGTTTGTTAACTTAAATATGTTAAACTAATGATTTGAAGCATTTTGATATCGATTGCTAAATGAGTATATACAAGAAAATCGACTTTATACCTAAATATATGATAACGGAATTTCTCTGAATGCACTGCCGTTATGCCGTTAAGGCTTTTGTAGACTTCAGTAAGATAAAGAGGGTTAATTAGCTTAAATATGTTAAACTAATGATTTGAAGATTTTCGAAATCGATTGCTTAATGCATATATACAAGAAAATCTTTTTATACCTAAATATAAGGTTACGGAATTCTTCCAAATGTACTCTCGTTATGCCGCCATGGCTTTTTATCACCTTCAATACGTTAAAGAAGGTTAGTTAACTTAAATATGTTAAACTAATGATTTGAAGCATTTTGATATCGATTGCTAAATGCGTATATACAACAAAATCGACTTTATACCTAAATATAAGCTTACGGAATTCTTCTAAATGCACTGCCGTTATGCCGTTATGGCTTTATGTTAACTTCAGTTCGTTAAAGAAGGTTTATTAACTCAGATATGTTACACCATTTATTTGAAGCATTTCGAAATCAATTGCTTAATGCATATATACAAGAAAATCGACTTTATACCTAAATATATGATAAGGGAATTTCTCTGAATGCACTGCCGTTATGCCGTTAAGGCTTTTGTATACTTCAGTAAGATAAAGAGGGTTAATTAGCTTAAATATGTTAAACTAATGATTTGAAGATTTTCGATATCGATTGCTAAATGTGCAAATACAAGAAAATCGACTATATACCTAAATATAAAATTATAACGTTACGGAATTCTTCTAAATGCACTGCCGTTATACCGCCATGGCTTTTTGTAGACTTCAGTAAGCTAAAAAAAGTTTATTAACCAAAATATGTTAAACTTATGATTTGAAGCATTTCGATATCGATTGCTTATTGTGTAAATTTAAGAAAATGGACTTTATACCTAAATATAAGATTACGGAATTCTTCTAAATGCACTGCCGTTATGCCGCCATGGCTTTATATCAACTTCAATAAGTTATAGGATGTTAATTAACTTAAAAATGTTAAACTAATGATTTAAAGCATTTCGATATCTATTGCTAAATATGTAAATACAAGAAAATCGACTTTACACCTAAATATAAGATTACAGAATTCTCCAAAATGCACTGTCGTTATGCCGCCAGGAGTTTATGCCAACTTCAGTTCGGTAAAGAAGGTTTATTAACTTAAATATGTTAAACTTATGATTTGAGTCATTTCGGTATCGATTGCTAAATGTGTATATACAAGAAAATCGACTTTATACCTAAATATATGATAACGGAATTCTTCTAAATGCACTGCCGTTATGTCGTAATGGCTTTATGTTAACTTCAGTAAGATAAAGAAGGTTAATTAACTTAAATATGTTAAACTAATGATTTGAAGCATTTCGATATCGATTGCTAAATGTGTATATACAACAAAATCGAATTTATACCTAAATATAAGATTACGGAATTCTTCTACATGCACTGCCGTTATGCCGCCATGGCTTTGTGTTAACTTCAGTGCGTCAAAGAAGCTTTATTTACTTAAATATGTTAAACTACTGATTTGAAGCATTTCGATATCGATTGCTAAATGTGTATATACAAGGAAATCGACTTTAAACCTAAATATAAGATTACGTAATTCTTCTTAATGCACTGCCATTATGCCGTAAAGGCTTTTGTAGACTTCAGTAAGATTAAGATGGTTATTTAACTTAAATATGTTAAGCTAATGATTTGAAGATTTTCGAAATCATAAGATTACGGAATTCTTCCAAATGCACTGACGTTATACCGTTATGGCTTTATATCAACTTTAATACGTTAAAGAAGGTTAATTAACTTAAATATGTTAAACTAATGATTTGAAGCATTTCGATATCGCTTGCCAAATATGTATATACAAGAAAATCGAATTCATACCTAAATTTAAGATAACGGAATTCTTCTAAATGCAGTGCAGTTATGCCGTTAAGGCTTTATGTAGACTTCAGTGCGTTAAAGAAGGTTTATTAACTTAAATATGTTAAACAAGTTATTTGAAGCATTTCGATATCGATTGGTTAATGCATATATACAAGAAAATCGACTTTATACCTAAATATAAGACTACGGAATTCTTCCAAATGTACAGTCGTTATGCCGCCATGGCTCTTTATCAACTTCAGTACGTTAATGAAGGTTAATTAACTTTAATATGTTAAACTAATGATTTGAAGCATTTCGATATCGCTTTATAAATGTGTATTTACAAGAAAATCGAATTTATACCTAAATATAAAATTATAACATTACGGAATTCTTCTAAATGCACTGCCGTTATACCGTTAAGGATTTATGTAGACTTTAGTAAGCTAAAAAATGTTTATTAACTTAATATTTTAAAGTAGTGATTTGAAGCATTTCGATATAGATAGCTAAATATGTATATACAAGAAAATCGACTCTATACCTAAATATAAGATTATGAAATTCTTCTACGTGCACTGCAGTTATGCCTCCATGGCTATATGCCCACTTCAGATCGTTAAAGAAGGTTTATTAACTTAAATATGTTAAACTAATGAGATGAAGCATTTCGATATCGATTGCATAATGTGTATATACAAGAAAATCGATTTTATACCTAAATAAAAGATTACGGAAATTACCCAAATATACTGCCGTTATGCCGTTATGGCTTCTGTAAAGAAGTTTAATTATTTAAATATGATAAGCTAATGGTTTGAAGCATTTCGCTATCGATTGCTAAATGTGTAAATACAAGAAAATCGACTTTATACCTAAATATAAAATTATAACATTATGGAATTCTTCTAAATCCACTGCCGTTATGCCATTAGGGCTTTATGTAGACTATAGTGCGTTAAAGAAGGTTTATTAACTTAAATATGTTAAACTAATGATTTGAAGCATTTCGATATCGATTGCTAAATGCGTATATTGAAGAAAATCGACTTTATACCTAAATATAAGATTACGGAACTCTTCCAAATGCACTGCCGTTATGCCGTTAAGGCTTTTGTAGACTTCAGTAAGGTAAAGAGGATTAATTAACTTAAATCTGTTAAACTAATGACGTGAAGCATTTCGGCATCGATTGCTAAATGTGTATATACAAGAAAATCGACTTTATACTTAATTATAAGATAACGGAATTGTTCCAAATGTACTGTCGTTATGCCGCCATGGCTTTGTATCACCTTAAATACGTTAAAGAAGATTTATTAACTTAAATATGTTAAACTAATGATTTGAAGCATTTCGATATCGACTGCTAAGTGAGTATATACAAGAAAATCGAATTCATTCCTAAATGTAAGATTACGTAATTCTTCTAAATGCACTGCCGTTATGCCGTTAACGCTTTTGCAGACTTCAGTAAGAAAAAGAGGGTTAAGTAACTGAAATATGTTAAACTAATGATTTGAAGCATTTCGATATCGATTGCTAAATGTGTATGTACAACAAAATCGATTTTGTACCTAAATAGAAGATAACAGAATTCATATAAATATACTGCCGTTATGCCGTTATGGCTTTATGTAAACTTCAGTAAGATAAAGAAGGTTACTTAACTTAAATATGCAAAACCAGTTATTTGAATCATTTCGATATCGATTGCAAAATGTGTATGTACAAGAAAATCGTCTTTATGCCTAAATATAAGACTACGGAATTCTTCCATATACACTGCCGTTATGTCGTTATGGCTTTATATTAACTTCAGTTCGTTAAAGAAGGTTTATTAACTTAAATATGTTAAACCAGTTATTTGAAGCATTTCGATATCGATTGCTTAATGCATATATACAAGAAATCCGACTTTATACCTAAAAATAAGGCTACGGGGTTCTTCCAAATGTACTGTCGTTATGCCGCCATGGCTCTTTATCAACTTCAATACGTTAAGGAAGGTTAATTAACTTAAATATGTTAAACTAATGATTTGAAGCATTTCGATATCGCTTGCTAAATGTGTGTATACAAGAAAATCGAATTTATACCTAAATATAAAGTTATAACATTACGGAATTCTTCTACATGCATTGCCGTTATGGCGCCATGGCTTTATGTTAACTTCAGGCGTTAAAGAAGCTTTATTAACCTAAATATGTTAAACCAATCGATTTGAAGCATTTCGATATCGATTGCTAAAAGAGTATATACAAGAAAATAGAATTCATACCTAAATATAAGAATACGTAATTCTTTTAAATGCACTGCCGTTATGCCGTTATGGCTTTATATTAACGTCAATTCGTTAAATAAGGTTTATTAACTTAAATATGTTAAACCAGTTATTTGAAGCATTTCGAAATCGATTGTTTAATGCATATATACAAGAAAATCGACTTTATACCTAAATATAAGACTACGGAATTCTTCCAAATGTACTGTCGTTATGCCGCCATGGCTCTTTATCAACTTAAATACGTTAAAGAAGGTTAATTAACTTAAATTTGTTAAGCTAATGATTTGAAGCATTTCGATATCGATTGCTAAATGTGTATATACAAGAAAGCCGAATTTATACCTAACTATAAAATTATAACATTACGGAATTATTCTAAATGCACTGCCGCTATACCGTTAAGGCTTTATGTAGACTTCAGTAAGCTAAAAAATGTTTATTAACTTGATATGTTAAACTAATGATTTTAAGCATTTCGATATCGATTTCTAAATGTGTATATAAAAGAAAATCGACTTTATACCTAAATATAAGATTCCGGAATTTTTCCAAATGCACTGCCGTTATTTCTTTATATAAACTTCCATACGTTAAATAAGGTTAATAAACTTAAATATGATAAACTAATGATTTGGAGCATTTCGATATCGCTTGCCAAATATGTATATACAAGAAAATCGAATTTATACCTAAATATAAGATAACGGAATTTTTCTAAATGCACTGCCGTTATGCCGTTAACGCTTTATGTAGACTTCAGTGCGTTAAAGAAGGTTTATTAACTTAAATATGTTAAACTAATGATTTGAAGCATTTCGTATCGATTGCTAAATGTGTATATACAAGAAAATCGACTTTATACCTAAATATAAGATTACGGAATTCTTCTAAATGCACTGCCGTTATGCCGCCATGGCTTTATGCCAACTTCAATACGTTAAAGAAGGTTAATTATTTTAAATAAGTTAAACTAATGGTTTGAAGCATTTTGATATCGCTTGCTAAAATAATATATACAAGAAAGTCGAATTTATACCTAAATATAAGATAACGGAATTCTTCTAAATGCAGTGCAGTTATACCGTTAAGGCTTTATGTAGACTTCAGTGCGTTAAAGTAGGTTTATTAACTTAAATATGTTAAACTAATGATTTGAAGCATTTCGACATCGTTTGCTGAATGTGTATATACAAGAAAATCGACTTTATACCTAAATCTAAGATTACGGAATTGTTCCAATTGTACTGTCGTTATGCCGCCCTGGCTTTGTATCACCTTCAATACGTTAAAGAAGGTTTCTAAACTTAAATATGTTAAACTAATGATTTGAAGCATTTCGATATCGATTGCTAAATGTGTATATACAAGAAAATCGAATTCATACCTAAATATAAGATTACGTAATTCTTCTAAAGGCACTGCCGTTATGCCGTTAACGCTTTTGCTGACTTCAGTAAGAAAAAGAGGGTAAAGTAACTGAAATATGTTAAACTAATGATTTGAAGCATTTCGATATCGATTGCTAAATGTGTATGTACAACAAAATCGACTTTGTACCTAAATAGAAGATAACAGAATTCATATAAATATACTGCCGTTATGCCGTTATGGCTTTATGTAAGCTTCAGTAAGATAAAGAAGGTTAATTAACTTAAATATGCTAAACCAGTTATTTGAATCATTTTGATATCGATTGCAAAATGTGTATGTACAAGAAAATCGACTTTATGCCTAAATGTAAGACTACGGAATTCTTCCAAATGCACTGCCGTTATGCCGTTATGGCTTTATATTAACTTCAGTTCGTTAAAGAAGGTTTATTAACTTAAATATGTTAAACCAGTTATTTGAAGCATTTCGATATCGATTGCTTAATGCATATATACAAGAAAATCGACTTTATACCTAAATATAAGACTACGGAATTCTTCCAAATGTACAGTCGTTATGCCGCCACGGTTCTTTATCAACTTCAATACGTTAAAGAAGGTTAATTAACTTAAATATGTTAAACTGATGGTTTGAAGCATTTCGATATCGCTTGCTAAATGTGTATTTACAAGAAAATCGAATTTATACCTAAATATAAAATTATAACGTTACGGAATTCTTCTAAATGCACTGCCGTTATACCGTTAAACCTTTATGTAGACTTCAGTAAGCTTAAAAATGTTTATTAACTTAAAATGTTAAATTAATGAATTCAGGCATTTCCATATCGATATCTAAATGTGTATACAAGAGAAAATCGACTTTATACCTAAATATAAGATTACGGAATTCTTCCAAACGCACTGCCGTTATGGCTTTATATCAACTGCAATACGTTAAAGAAGGTTAATTAACTTAAATATGTTAAACTAATGATTTGAAACATTTCGATATCGCTTGCCAAATATGTATAAACAAGAAAACCGAATTTATACCTAAATATAAGATAACGGAATTCTTCTACATACACTGCCGTTATGCCGTTAACGCTTTATGTAGACTTCAGTGCGTTAAAGAAGGTTTATTAACTTAAATATGTTAAACTAATGATTTAAAACATTTCGATATCGATTGCTAAATGTGTATATACAAGAAAATCAAATTTATACCTAAATATAAGATTACGGAATTCTTCCAATCCTACTGTCATTATGCCGCCATGGCTTCGTATCAACTTCGAGACGGTAAAGAAGGTTAATTATTTTAAATATGTTAAACTAATGGTTTGAAGCATTTCGATATCGATTGCTAAATGTGCAAATATAAGAAAATCGATTTTATACCTAAATATAAAGTTATAACATTACGGAATTCTTCTAAATGGACTGCCGTTATACCGTTAAGGCTTTATGTAGACTTTAGTAAGCTAAAAAATGTTTATTAATTTAATATGTTAAACAAATGATTTTAAGCATTTCGATATCGATAGCTAAATATGTATATACAAGAAAATCGACTTTATACCAAAATATAAGATTACGGAATTCTTCTACATCCACTGTCGTTATGCCAACTTCAGATCGTTAAAGAAGGTTTATTAACTTAAATATGTTAAACTAATGATTTGAAGCATTTCGATATCGATTGCTTAATGCATATATACAAGAAAATCGATTTTATACCTAAATATAAGACTACGGAATTCACTCAAATATACTGCCGTTATGCCGTTATGGCTTTATTTAAACTTCAGTAAGATAAAGAAGGTTAATTAACCTAAATATGCTAAACCAGTTATTTGAAGATTTTCGATATCGATTGCTAAATGTGTAAATCCAAGAAAAGCGACTACATACCTAAATATAAGATTATGGAATTCTTCTACATGCACTGCCGTTATGGCGCCATGGCTTTATGTTAACTTCAGGCGTTAAAGAAGCTTTATTAACTTAAATATGTTATGCTAATGATTTGAAGCATTTCGATATCGATTGCTTAATGAGTATATACAAGATCGAATTCATACCTAAATATAAAATTACGTAATTCTTTTAAATGCACTGCCGTTATGCCGTTATGGCTTTATATTAACTTCAGTTCGTTTAAGAAGGTTTATTAACTTAAATATGTTAAGCCAGTTATTTGAAGCATTTCGATATCGAAAGCTTAATGCATATATACAAGAAAGTCGATTTTATACCTAAATATAAGACTACGGAATTCTTCCAAATGCACTGTCGTTATGCCGCCATGGCTCTTTATCATTCTCAATACGTTAAAGAAGGTTAATTAACTTAAATATGTTAAACTAAAGATTTGAAGCATTTCGATATCGATTGCTAAATGTGTTTATACAAGAAAATCGAATTTATACCTAAATATAAAATTAGAACATTACGGAATTCTTTCAAATGCACCGCGGTTATGCCGTTAAGGCTTTATGTAGACTTCAGTAAGCTAAAAAATGTTTATTAACTTAATATGTTAAACTAATGATTTGAAGCATTTCGATATCGATATCTAAATGTGTATATAAAACAAAATCGACTTTATACCTAAATATAAGATTAAGGAATTCTTCCAAATGCACTGCGGTTATGGCTTTATAACAACTTGAATACGTTCAAGAAAGTTAATTAACTTAAATATGTTAAACTAAAGCTTTGAAGCATTTCGATATCGATTGCTAAATGTGTTTATACAAGAAAATCGATTTTATACCTAAATATAAAATTATAACATTACGGAATTCTTCTAAATGCACTGCCATTATACCGTTAAGGCTTTATGTAGACTTTAGTAAGCTAAAAAATGTTTATTAATTTAATATGTTAAACAAATGATTTGAGGCATTTCGATATCGATTGCTAAATGTGTATATACAAGAAAATCGACTTTATACCTAAATATAAGATTACGGAACTTTTCTACATGCACTGCCGTTATGCCATCATGGCTATATGCAAACTTCTGATCATTAAAGAAGGTATATTAACTTAAATATGTTAAACTATTGAGTTGAACCATCTCGATATCGATTGCTAAATGTGTATACACAAAAAATCGACTTTATTCCTAAATATAAGATTACGGAATTCTTCCAAATGCACTGCCGTTATACCGTTATGGCTTTATGTAAACTTCAGTAAGAAAAAGAGGATAATTAACTTAAATATGTTAAACTAATGATTTGAAGCATTTCGATATCGATTACTAAATGTGTATATACAAGAAAATCGACTTTATACCTAAATATAAGATAACGGAATTCTTCTACATGCACTGCCGTTATGCCGCCATGATTTTATGCCAACTTCAGTTCTTCGAAGAAAGTTTATTAACTTAAATATGTTAAACTAATGAGTTGAGGCATCTCGATATCGATTGCTAAATGTGTATATACAACAAAATCGAATTTATACCTAAACATAAGATTACGGAACTCTTCTACATGCACTGCCGTTATACCGCCATGGCTTTATGTTAACTTCAGTGCGATAAAGAAGGCTTATTAACTTAAATATATTAAAATAATGATTTGAAACATTTCGATATATATATCGACTATATACCTAAACATAAGATTATACCTAAATATAAGATTACGTAATTTTTCTAAATGCACTGCCGTTATGCCGTTAAGGCTTGATGTAGACTTCAGGAAGATAAATAGGGTTAGTTAACTTAAATATGTTAAACTAATGATTTGAAGCATTTCGATATCGATTGCTCGATGTGTTTATGCAACAAATCGACTTTATACCTAAATATAAAATTACGGAATTCTTCTACATGCACTGCCGTTATGCCGCCATGGCTTCATGTCACCTTCGGTAGGTTAAAGAAGGTAATTTAACTTAAATATGTTAAACTAATGATTTGAAGCATTTCGATATCGATTGCTAAATGTGCTAGTACAAGAAACTTGACTTTATACCTAAACATAGGATAACGGAATTCTTCCAAATGCACTGCCGTTAATCCGCCATGGCTTTATGTCAACTTCAGTTCTTTAAAGAAGGTTTGTTAACTTAAATATGTTAAACTAATGATTTGAGGTATTTCGATATCGATTTCTAAATGCATATATACAAGAAAATCGACTTTATACCTAAATATAAGATTACGGAATTCTTCCAAATTACTGTCGTTATGCCGCCAGGGCTTTATTTCTCCTTCAATACGTAAAAGGTGGGTAATTCACTTAAATATGTTAAACTAATGGTTTGAAGCATTTCGATATCGATTGCTAAATACGTAAATACAAGAAAATCGACTTTATACCTTAATATAAGATTACGGATTTCTTCTAAATGCACTGCCGTTATACCGTTAAGGCTTTATGTAGACCTCATTAAGCTAAAAAATATTTATTAACTTAATATGTTAAACTAATGAATTAAAGCATATCGATATCGATAGCTAAATGTGTATATACAAGAAAATCGACTTTATACCTAAATATAAGATAACGGAATTCTTCTACATGCACTGCCGTTATGCCGCCATGATTTTATGCCAACTTCAGTTCTTTGAAGAAAGTTGATTAACTTAAATATTTTAAACTAATGAGTTGAAGCATCTCGATATCGATTGCTATATGGGTATATACAACAAAATCGAATTTATACCTAAACTAAGACTACGGAATTCTTCTATATGCACTGTCGTTATACCGCCATGGCTTAATGTTAACTTCAGTGCGCTAAAGAAGGTTTATTAACTTAAATATGTTAAAATAATGATTTGAAACATTTCGATATATATATCGACTTTATATCTAAATATAAGATTATACCTGAATATAAGATTACGTAGTTCTTCTAAATGCACTGCCGTTATGCCGTTAAGGCTTGATGTAGACTTCAGGAAGATAAATAGGGTTAATTATTTAAAATATTTTAAACTAATGATTTGAAGCATTTCGATATCGATTGCTAAAAATGTAAATACTAGAAAATCGACTTTATACCTTAATATAAGATTACGGAATTCTTCTAAGTGCACTGCAGTTATACCGTTAAGGCTTTATGTAGACTTCATTGTGTTAAAGAAGGTTTATTATAAATAACTTGAAAATGTAAAACTAATGATTTGAAGCATTTCGATATCGATTGCTAAATGTGTATATACAAGGAAATCGACTTTACATATACCTAAATATAAGATTACGGAATTCTTCCAAATGTAATGTCGTTATGCCGTTAAGGCTTTATGTAGAGTTCAGTATGATAGAGGGGAATAATTAACTTAAATATGTTAAACTTATGATTTGAAGCATTTCGATATCGATTGCTAAATATGTAAATACAAGAAAATCGACTTTATACCTAAATATAAGATTACGGAATTTTTCCAAATGTGCTGTTGGCTTTTTATTTGGACTTCAGTAAGATAGAGGGGAATAATTAAATTAAATATGTTAAACTTATGATTTGAAGCATTTCGATATCGATTGCTAAATGAGTATATACAAGAAAATCGAATTCATACCTAAATATAAGATTACGTAATTCTTCTAAATGCACTGCCGTTATGCCGTTAAGGCTTTTGCAGACTTCAGTAAGAAAAAGAGGGTTAAGTAACTTAAATGTGTTAAATTAATGATTTGAAGCATTTTGATATCGATTGCGAAATGTGTATATACAAGAAAATCGACTTTACCATTACAAATATAAGATTACGGAATTCTTCCAAATGTACTGTCGTTATACCGTTAAGGCTTTATGTAAACTTCAGTACGTTAAAGAAGGTTTATTATAAATAACTTGAAAATGTAAAACTAATGATTTGAAGCATTTCGATGTCGATTGCTAAATGTGTATGTACAACAATATCGACTTTATACCTGAATAAAAGATAACGGAATTCTTCCAAATGTACTGTCGTTAAACCGTTAAGGCTTTATGTAAACTTCGGTGCGTTAAAGAAGGTTTATTATAAATAACTTGAAAATGTAAAACTAATGATTTGAAGCATTTCGATATCGATTGCTAAATGTGTATGTACAAGAAAATCGACTTTACATATACCTATATATAAGGTTACGGAATTCTTCCAAATGTACTGTCGTTATACCGTTAAGGCTTTATGTAATCTTCAGTGCGTTAAAGAAGGTTTATTATAAATAACTTGAAAATGTAAAACTAATGATTTGAAGCATTTCGATATTGATTGCTAAATGTGTATGTACAACAATATCGACTTTATACCTGAATAAAAGATAACGGAATTCTTCTACATGCACTGCCGTTATGCCGTTAAGGCTTTTGTAGACTTCAGTATGAAAAAGAGGGTTAATTAACTTAAATCTGTTAAACTAATGATGTGAAGCATTTCGATATCTATTGCATAATGTGTTTATACAAGAAAATCGACTTTATACCTAAATATAAGATTACGGAATTGTTCCAAATGTACTTTCGTTATGCCGCCATGGCTTTGTATCACCTTCAATACCTTAAAGAAGGTTTATTAACTTAAATATGTTAAGCTAACGATTTGAAGCATTTCGATATCGATTGCTAAATGAGTATATACAAGCAAATCGAATTCATACCTAAATATAAGATTACGTAATTCTTCTAAATGCACTACCGTTATGCCGTTAAGGCTTTTGCAGACTTCAGTAAGAAAAAGAGGGTTAAGTAACTTAAATATGTTAAACTAATGATTTGAAGCATTTCGATATCGATTGCGAAATGTGTATGTACAACAAAATCGACTTTATACCTAAATATAAGATAAGGGAATTCATATAAATATACTGCCGTTATGCCGTTATGGCTTTATGTAAACTTCAGTAAGATAAAGAGGATTAATTAACTTAAATATGTTAAACTAATGATTTGAAGCATTTCAATATCGATTGCAAAATGTGTATGTACAAGAAAATCGACTTTATGCCTAAATATAAGACTACGGAATTCTTCCAAACGCACTGCCGTTATGCCGTTATGGCTTTATATTAACTTCAGATCGTTAAAGAAGGTTTATTAACTTAACTATGTTAAACCAGTTATTTGAAGCATTTCGATATCGATTGCTTAATGCATATATACAAGAAAATCAAATTTATACCTAAATATAAGACTACGGAATTCTTCCAAATGTACTGTCGTTATGCCGCCATGGCTCTTTATCAACTTCAATACGTTAAAGAAGGTTAATTAACTTAAATATGTTACACTAATGATTTGAAGCATTTCGATATCGCTTGCTAAATGTGTATATACAAGAAAATCGAAGTTATACCTAAATATACAATTATAACGTTACGGAATTCTTCTAAATGCACTGCCGTTATACCGCTAAGGCTTTATGTAGACTTCAGTAAGCTAAAAAGTGTTTATTAACTTAATATGTTAAACTAATGATTTCAAGCATTTCGATATGCGTAGCTAAATATTTATATACAAGAAAATCGACTTTATACCTAAATATAAGATTACGGAATCCTTCTACATCCACTGCCGTTATGCCAACTTCAGATCGTTAAAGAAGGTTTATTAACTTAAATATATTAAACTAATGAGTTGAAGCATTTCGATATCGATTGCTAAATGTGTATATACAAGAAAATCGATTTTATACCTAAATAAAAGATTACGGAATTCACTCAAATATACTGCCATTATGCGGTTATGGCTTTATTTAAACTTCAGTAAGATAAAGTAGGTTAATTAACCTAAATATGCTAAACCAGTTATTTGAAGATTTTCGATATCGATTGCTAAATGTGTAAATCCAAGAAAAGCGACTACATACCTAAATATAAGATTATGGAATTCTACTACATGCACTGCCGTTATGGCGCCATGGCTTTATGTTAACTTCAGGCGTTAAAGAAGCTTTATTAACTTAAATATGTTATGCTAATGATTTGAAGCTTTTCGATATCGATTGCTTAATGAGTATATACAAGATCGAATTCATACCTAAATATAAAATTACGTAATTCTTTTAAATGCACTGCCGTTATGCCGTTATGGCTTTATATTAACTTCAGTTCGTTTAAGAAGGTTTATTAACTTAAATATGTTAAGCCAGTTATTTGAAGCATTTCGATATCGAAAGCTTAATGCATATATACAAGAAAATCGATTTTATACCTAAATATAAGACTACGGAATTCTTCCAAATGCACTGTCGTTATGCCGCCATGGCTCTTTATCATTCTCAATACGTTAAAGAAGGTTAATTAACTTAAATATGTTAAACTAAAGATTTGAAGCATTTCGATATCGATTGCTAAATGTGTTTATACAAGAAAATCGAATTTATACCTAAATATAAAATTAGAACATTACGGAATTCTTTCAAATGCACCGCGGTTATGCCGTTAAGGCTTTATGTAGACTTCAGTAAGCTAAAAAATGTTTATTAACTTAATATGTTAAACTAATGATTTGAAGCATTTCGATATCGATATCTAAATGTGTATATAAAACAAAATCGACTTTATACCTAAATATAAGATTAAGGAATTCTTCCAAATGCACTGCGGTTATGGCTTTATAACAACTTGAATACGTTCAAGAAAGTTAATTAACTTAAATATGTTAAACTAAAGCTTTGAAGCATTTCGATATCGATTGCTAAATGTGTTTATACAAGAAAATCGATTTTATACCTAAATATAAAATTATAACATTACGGAATTCTTCTAAATGCACTGCCATTATACCGTTAAGGCTTTATGTAGACTTTAGTAAGCTAAAAAATGTTTATTAATTTAATATGTTAAACAAATGATTTGAGGCATTTCGATATCGATTGCTAAATGTGTATATACAAGAAAATCGACTTTATACCTAAATATAAGATTACGGAACTTTTCTACATGCACTGCCGTTATGCCATCATGGCTATATGCAAACTTCTGATCATTAAAGAAGGTATATTAACTTAAATATGTTAAACTATTGAGTTGAACCATCTCGATATCGATTGCTAAATGTGTATACACAAAAAATCGACTTTATTCCTAAATATAAGATTACGGAATTCTTCCAAATGCACTGCCGTTATACCGTTATGGCTTTATGTAAACTTCAGTAAGAAAAAGAGGATAATTAACTTAAATATGTTAAACTAATGATTTGAAGCATTTCGATATCGATTACTAAATGTGTATATACAAGAAAATCGACTTTATACCTAAATATAAGATAACGGAATTCTTCTACATGCACTGCCGTTATGCCGCCATGATTTTATGCCAACTTCAGTTCTTCGAAGAAAGTTTATTAACTTAAATATGTTAAACTAATGAGTTGAGGCATCTCGATATCGATTGCTAAATGTGTATATACAACAAAATCGAATTTATACCTAAACATAAGATTACGGAACTCTTCTACATGCACTGCCGTTATACCGCCATGGCTTTATGTTAACTTCAGTGCGATAAAGAAGGCTTATTAACTTAAATATATTAAAATAATGATTTGAAACATTTCGATATATATATCGACTATATACCTAAACATAAGATTATACCTAAATATAAGATTACGTAATTTTTCTAAATGCACTGCCGTTATGCCGTTAAGGCTTGATGTAGACTTCAGGAAGATAAATAGGGTTAGTTAACTTAAATATGTTAAACTAATGATTTGAAGCATTTCGATATCGATTGCTCGATGTGTTTATGCAACAAATCGACTTTATACCTAAATATAAAATTACGGAATTCTTCTACATGCACTGCCGTTATGCCGTTAAGGCTTTTGCAGACTTCAGTAAGAAAAAGAGGGTTAAGTAACTTAAATGTGTTAAATTAATGATTTGAAGCATTTCGATGTCGATTGCTAAATGTGTATGTACAACAATATCGACTTTATACCTGAATAAAAGATAACGGAATTCTTCCAAATGTACTGTCGTTAAACCGTTAAGGCTTTATGTAAACTTCGGTGCGTTAAAGAAGGTTTATTATAAATAACTTGAAAATGTAAAACTAATGATTTGAAGCATTTCGATATCGATTGCTAAATGTGTATGTACAAGAAAATCGACTTTACATATACCTATATATAAGGTTACGGAATTCTTCCAAATGTACTGTCGTTATACCGTTAAGGCTTTATGTAATCTTCAGTGCGTTAAAGAAGGTTTATTATAAATAACTTGAAAATGTAAAACTAATGATTTGAAGCATTTCGATATTGATTGCTAAATGTGTATGTACAACAATATCGACTTTATACCTGAATAAAAGATAACGGAATTCTTCCAAATGTACTGTCGTTAAACCGTTAAGGCTTTATGTAAACTTCGGTGCGTTAAAGAAGGTTTATTATAAATAACTTGAAAATGTAAAACTAATGATGTGAAGCATTTCGATATCTATTGCATAATGTGTTTATACAAGAAAATCGACTTTATACCTAAATATAAGATTACGGAATTGTTCCAAATGTACTTTCGTTATGCCGCCATGGCTTTGTATCACCTTCAATACCTTAAAGAAGGTTTATTAACTTAAATATGTTAAGCTAACGATTTGAAGCATTTCGATATCGATTGCTAAATGAGTATATACAAGCAAATCGAATTCATACCTAAATATAAGATTACGTAATTCTTCTAAATGCACTGCCGTTATGCCGTTAAGGCTTTTGCAGACTTCAGTAAGAAAAAGAGGGTTAAGTAACTTAAATATGTTAAACTAATGATTTGAAGCATTTCGATATCGATTGCGAAATGTGTATGTACAACAAAATCGACTTTATACCTAAATATAAGATAAGGGAATTCATATAAATATACTGCCGTTATGCCGTTATGGCTTTATGTAAACTTCAGTAAGATAAAGAGGATTAATTAACTTAAATATGTTAAACTAATGATTTGAAGCATTTCAATATCGATTGCAAAATGTGTATGTACAAGAAAATCGACTTTATGCCTAAATATAAGACTACGGAATTCTTCCAAACGCACTGCCGTTATGCCGTTATGGCTTTATATTAACTTCAGATCGTTAAAGAAGGTTTATTAACTTAACTATGTTAAACCAGTTATTTGAAGCATTTCGATATCGATTGCTTAATGCATATATACAAGAAAATCAAATTTATACCTAAATATAAGACTACGGAATTCTTCCAAATGTACTGTCGTTATGCCGCCATGGCTCTTTATCAACTTCAATACGTTAAAGAAGGTTAATTAACTTAAATATGTTACACTAATGATTTGAAGCATTTCGATATCGCTTGCTAAATGTGTATATACAAGAAAATCGAAGTTATACCTAAATATACAATTATAACGTTACGGAATTCTTCTAAATGCACTGCCGTTATACCGCTAAGGCTTTATGTAGACTTCAGTAAGCTAAAAAGTGTTTATTAACTTAATATGTTAAACTAATGATTTCAAGCATTTCGATATGCGTAGCTAAATATTTATATACAAGAAAATCGACTTTATACCTAAATATAAGATTACGGAATCCTTCTACATCCACTGCCGTTATGCCAACTTCAGATCGTTAAAGAAGGTTTATTAACTTAAATATATTAAACTAATGAGTTGAAGCATTTCGATATCGATTGCTAAATGTGTATATACAAGAAAATCGATTTTATACCTAAATAAAAGATTACGGAATTCACTCAAATATACTGCCATTATGCGGTTATGGCTTTATTTAAACTTCAGTAAGATAAAGTAGGTTAATTAACCTAAATATGCTAAACCAGTTATTTGAAGATTTTCGATATCGATTGCTAAATGTGTAAATCCAAGAAAAGCGACTACATACCTAAATATAAGATTATGGAATTCTACTACATGCACTGCCGTTATGGCGCCATGGCTTTATGTTAACTTCAGGCGTTAAAGAAGCTTTATTAACTTAAATATGTTATGCTAATGATTTGAAGCTTTTCGATATCGATTGCTTAATGAGTATATACAAGATCGAATTCATACCTAAATATAAAATTACGTAATTCTTTTAAATGCACTGCCGTTATGCCGTTATGGCTTTATATTAACTTCAGTTCGTTTAAGAAGGTTTATTAACTTAAATATGTTACACCAGTTATTTGAAGCATTTCGATATCGAAAGCTTAATGCATATATACAAGAAAATCGATTTTATACCTAAATATAAGACTACGGAATTCTTCCAAATGCACTGTCGTTATGCCGCCATGGCTCTTTATCATTCTCAATACGTTAAAGAAGGTTAATTAACTTAAATATGTTAAACTAAAGATTTGAAGCATTTCGATATCGATTGCTAAATGTGTTTATACAAGAAAATCGAATTTATACCTAAATATAAAATTAGAACATTACGGAATTCTTTCAAATGCACCGCGGTTATGCCGTTAAGGCTTTATGTAGACTTCAGTAAGCTAAAAAATGTTTATTAACTTAATATGTTAAACTAATGATTTGAAGCATTTCGATATCGATATCTAAATGTGTATATAAAACAAAATCGACTTTATACCTAAATATAAGATTAAGGAATTCTTCCAAATGCACTGCGGTTATGGCTTTATAACAACTTGAATACGTTCAAGAAAGTTAATTAACTTAAATATGTTAAACTAAAGCTTTGAAGCATTTCGATATCGATTGCTAAATGTGTTTATACAAGAAAATCGATTTTATACCTAAATATAAAATTATAACATTACGGAATTCTTCTAAATGCACTGCCATTATACCGTTAAGGCTTTATGTAGACTTTAGTAAGCTAAAAAATGTTTATTAATTTAATATGTTAAACAAATGATTTGAGGCATTTCGATATCGATTGCTAAATGTGTATATACAAGAAAATCGACTTTATACTTAAATATAAGATTACGGAACTTTTCTACATGCACTGCCGTTATGCCATCATGGCTATATGCAAACTTCTGATCATTAAAGAAGGTATATTAACTTAAATATGTTAAACTATTGAGTTGAACCATCTCGATATCGATTGCTAAATGTGTATACACAAAAAATCGACTTTATTCCTAAATATAAGATTACGGAATTCTTCCAAATGCACTGCCGTTATACCGTTATGGCTTTATGTAAACTTCAGTAAGAAAAAGAGGATAATTAACTTAAATATGTTAAACTAATGATTTGAAGCATTTCGATATCGATTACTAAATGTGTATATACAAGAAAATCGACTTTATACCTAAATATAAGATAACGGAATTCTTCTACATGCACTGCCGTTATGCCGCCATGATTTTATGCCAACTTCAGTTCTTCGAAGAAAGTTTATTAACTTAAATATGTTAAACTAATGAGTTGAGGCATCTCGATATCGATTGCTAAATGTGTATATACAACAAAATCGAATTTATACCTAAACATAAGATTACGGAACTCTTCTACATGCACTGCCGTTATACCGCCATGGCTTTATGTTAACTTCAGTGCGATAAAGAAGGCTTATTAACTTAAATATATTAAAATAATGATTTGAAACATTTCGATATATATATCGACTATATACCTAAACATAAGATTATACCTAAATATAAGATTACGTAATTTTTCTAAATGCACTGCCGTTATGCCGTTAAGGCTTGATGTAGACTTCAGGAAGATAAATAGGGTTAGTTAACTTAAATATGTTAAACTAATGATTTGAAGCATTTCGATATCGATTGCTCGATGTGTTTATGCAACAAATCGACTTTATACCTAAATATAAAATTACGGAATTCTTCTACATGCACTGCCGTTATGCCGCCATGGCTTCATGTCACCTTCGGTAGGTTAAAGAAGGTAATTTAACTTAAATATGTTAAACTAATGATTTGAAGCATTTCGATATCGATTGCTAAATGTGCTAGTACAAGAAACTTGACTTTATACCTAAACATAGGATAACGGAATTCTTCCAAATGCACTGCCGTTAATCCGCCATGGCTTTATGTCAACTTCAGTTCTTTAAAGAAGGTTTGTTAACTTAAATATGTTAAACTAATGATTTGAGGTATTTCGATATCGATTTCTAAATGCATATATACAAGAAAATCGACTTTATACCTAAATATAAGATTACGGAATTCTTCCAAATTACTGTCGTTATGCCGCCAGGGCTTTATTTCTCCTTCAATACGTAAAAGGTGGGTAATTCACTTAAATATGTTAAACTAATGGTTTGAAGCATTTCGATATCGATTGCTAAATACGTAAATACAAGAAAATCGACTTTATACCTTAATATAAGATTACGGATTTCTTCTAAATGCACTGCCGTTATACCGTTAAGGCTTTATGTAGACCTCATTAAGCTAAAAAATATTTATTAACTTAATATGTTAAACTAATGAATTAAAGCATATCGATATCGATAGCTAAATGTGTATATACAAGAAAATCGACTTTATACCTAAATATAAGATAACGGAATTCTTCTACATGCACTGCCGTTATGCCGCCATGATTTTATGCCAACTTCAGTTCTTTGAAGAAAGTTGATTAACTTAAATATTTTAAACTAATGAGTTGAAGCATCTCGATATCGATTGCTATATGGGTATATACAACAAAATCGAATTTATACCTAAACTAAGACTACGGAATTCTTCTATATGCACTGTCGTTATACCGCCATGGCTTAATGTTAACTTCAGTGCGCTAAAGAAGGTTTATTAACTTAAATATGTTAAAATAATGATTTGAAACATTTCGATATATATATCGACTTTATATCTAAATATAAGATTATACCTGAATATAAGATTACGTAGTTCTTCTAAATGCACTGCCGTTATGCCGTTAAGGCTTGATGTAGACTTCAGGAAGATAAATAGGGTTAATTATTTAAAATATTTTAAACTAATGATTTGAAGCATTTCGATATCGATTGCTAAAAATGTAAATACTAGAAAATCGACTTTATACCTTAATATAAGATTACGGAATTCTTCTAAGTGCACTGCAGTTATACCGTTAAGGCTTTATGTAGACTTCATTGTGTTAAAGAAGGTTTATTATAAATAACTTGAAAATGTAAAACTAATGATTTGAAGCATTTCGATATCGATTGCTAAATGTGTATATACAAGGAAATCGACTTTACATATACCTAAATATAAGATTACGGAATTCTTCCAAATGTAATGTCGTTATGCCGTTAAGGCTTTATGTAGAGTTCAGTATGATAGAGGGGAATAATTAACTTAAATATGTTAAACTTATGATTTGAAGCATTTCGATATCGATTGCTAAATATGTAAATACAAGAAAATCGACTTTATACCTAAATATAAGATTACGGAATTTTTCCAAATGTGCTGTTGGCTTTTTATTTGGACTTCAGTAAGATAGAGGGGAATAATTAAATTAAATATGTTAAACTTATGATTTGAAGCATTTCGATATCGATTGCTAAATGAGTATATACAAGAAAATCGAATTCATACCTAAATATAAGATTACGTAATTCTTCTAAATGCACTGCCGTTATGCCGTTAAGGCTTTTGCAGACTTCAGTAAGAAAAAGAGGGTTAAGTAACTTAAATGTGTTAAATTAATGATTTGAAGCATTTTGATATCGATTGCGAAATGTGTATATACAAGAAAATCGACTTTACCATTACAAATATAAGATTACGGAATTCTTCCAAATGTACTGTCGTTATACCGTTAAGGCTTTATGTAAACTTCAGTACGTTAAAGAAGGTTTATTATAAATAACTTGAAAATGTAAAACTAATGATTTGAAGCATTTCGATGTCGATTGCTAAATGTGTATGTACAACAATATCGACTTTATACCTGAATAAAAGATAACGGAATTCTTCCAAATGTACTGTCGTTAAACCGTTAAGGCTTTATGTAAACTTCGGTGCGTTAAAGAAGGTTTATTATAAATAACTTGAAAATGTAAAACTAATGATTTGAAGCATTTCGATATCGATTGCTAAATGTGTATGTACAAGAAAATCGACTTTACATATACCTATATATAAGGTTACGGAATTCTTCCAAATGTACTGTCGTTATACCGTTAAGGCTTTGTGTAATCTTCAGTGCGTTAAAGAAGGTTTATTATAAATAACTTGAAAATGTAAAACTAATGATTTGAAGCATTTCGATATTGATTGCTAAATGTGTATGTACAACAATATCGACTTTATACCTGAATAAAAGATAACGGAATTCTTCTACATGCACTGCCGTTATGCCGTTAAGGCTTTTGTAGACTTCAGTATGAAAAAGAGGGTTAATTAACTTAAATCTGTTAAACTAATGATGTGAAGCATTTCGATATCTATTGCATAATGTGTTTATACAAGAAAATCGACTTTATACCTAAATATAAGATTACGGAATTGTTCCAAATGTACTTTCGTTATGCCGCCATGGCTTTGTATCACCTTCAATACCTTAAAGAAGGTTTATTAACTTAAATATGTTAAGCTAACGATTTGAAGCATTTCGATATCGATTGCTAAATGAGTATATACAAGCAAATCGAATTCATACCTAAATATAAGATTACGTAATTCTTCTAAATGCACTGCCGTTATGCCGTTAAGGCTTTTGCAGACTTCAGTAAGAAAAAGAGGGTTAAGTAACTTAAATATGTTAAACTAATGATTTGAAGCATTTCGATATCGATTGCGAAATGTGTATGTACAACAAAATCGACTTTATACCTAAATATAAGATAAGGGAATTCATATAAATATACTGCCGTTATGCCGTTATGGCTTTATGTAAACTTCAGTAAGATAAAGAGGATTAATTAACTTAAATATGTTAAACTAATGATTTGAAGCATTTCAATATCGATTGCAAAATGTGTATGTACAAGAAAATCGACTTTATGCCTAAATATAAGACTACGGAATTCTTCCAAACGCACTGCCGTTATGCCGTTATGGCTTTATATTAACTTCAGATCGTTAAAGAAGGTTTATTAACTTAACTATGTTAAACCAGTTATTTGAAGCATTTCGATATCGATTGCTTAATGCATATATACAAGAAAATCAAATTTATACCTAAATATAAGACTACGGAATTCTTCCAAATGTACTGTCGTTATGCCGCCATGGCTCTTCATCAACTTCAATACGTTAAAGAAGGTTAATTAACTTAAATATGTTAAACTAATGATTTGAAGCATTTCGATATCGCTTGCTAAATGTGTATATACAAGAAAATCGAAGTTATACCTAAATATACAATTATAACGTTACGGAATTCTTCTAAATGCACTGCCGTTATACCGCTAAGGCTTTATGTAGACTTCAGTAAGCTAAAAAGTGTTTATTAACTTAATATGTTAAACTAATGATTTCAAGCATTTCGATATGCGAAGCTAAATATTTATATACAAGAAAATCGACTTTATACCTAAATATAAGATTACGGAATCCTTCTACATCCACTGCCGTTATGCCAACTTCAGATCGTTAAAGAAGGTTTATTAACTTAAATATATTAAACTAATGAGTTGAAGCATTTCGATATCGATTGCTAAATGTGTATATACAAGAAAATCGATTTTATACCTAAATAAAAGATTACGGAATTCACTCAAATATACTGCCATTATGCCGTTATGGCTTTATTTAAACTTCAGTAAGATAAAGTAGGTTAATTAACCTAAATATGATAAGCCAGTTATTTGAAGATTTTCGATATCGATGGCTAAATATGTAAATCCAAGAAAATCGACTACATACCTAAATATAAGATTACGGAATTCTTCTAATGCACTGCCGTTATGGCGCCATGGCTTTATGTTAACTTCAGGCGTTAAAGAAGCTTTATTAACTTAAATATGTTAAACTAATGATATGAAGCATTTCGATATCGATTGCTAAATGAGTATGTACAAGCAAATCGAATTCATACCTAAATATAAGATTACGTAATTCTTCTAAATGCACTCCCGTTATGCCGTTATGGCTTTATATTAACTTCAGTTCGTTAAAGAAGGTTTATTAACTTAAATATGTTAAACCAGTTATTTGAAGCAGTTCGATATCGACTGCTAAATGTGTTAATACAAGAAAATCGACTTTACACCTAAATATAAAATTATAACATTACGGAATTCTTCTAAATGCACTGCCGTTATACCGTTAAGGCTTTATGTAGACGTCAGTAAGATAAAAAATGTTTATTAACTTAATGTGTTAAACTAATGATTTGAAGCATTTCGATATCGATACGATAGTTAAGGCTTTATGTAGACTTCAGTAAGATAAAAAATGTTTATTAACTTAATATGTTAAACTAATGATTTGAAGCATTTCGATATCGATAGCTAAATGTGTATATAAAAGAAAATCGACTTTATACCTAAATATAAGATTACGGAATTCTTCCAAATGTACTGTCGTTATGCCGCCATGGCTTCGTACCAACTTCAATACGTTAAAGAAGGTTAATTATTTTAAATATGTTAAACTAATGGTTAGAAGCATTTTGATATCGCCTGCTAAATGAATATATACAAGAAAGTCGAATTTATACCTAAATGTAAGATAACGGAATTCTTCTAAATGCAGTGCTGTTATACCGTTAAGGCTTTATGTAGACTTCAGTGCGTTAAAGAAGGTTTAATAACTTAAATATGTTAAACTAATGATTTGAAGCATTTCGATATCGATTGCTAAATGTGTATATACAAGAAAATCGACTTAATACCTAACTATAAGATTACGGAATTCTTCCAAATGTACTGTCATTATGCCGCCATGGCTTTGTATCAACTTCAATACGTTAAAGAAGGTTAATTATTTTAAATATGTTAAACTAATGGTTTGAAGCATTTTGATATCGCTTGCTAAATGAATATATACAAGAAAGTCGAATTTATACCTAAATATAAGATAACGGAATTCTTCTAAATGCAGTGCTGTTATACCGTTAAGGCTTTATGTAGACTTCAGTGCGTTAAAGAAGGTTTATTAACTTAAATATGTTAAACTAATGATTTGAAGAATTTCGATATCGATGTGTATATACAAGAAAATCGACTTTATACCTAAATATAAGATTACGGAGTTCTTCCAAATTACTGTCGTTATGCCGCCATAGCTTTACTTCACCTTCAATACGTTAAAGATGGTTAATTAACTAAAATATGTTAAACTAATGAAATGATGCATTTCGATATCGATTGCTAAATATGTAAATACAATAAAATCGACTTTTTACCTTAATATAAGATTACGGAATTCTTCTAAATGCACTGCACTTATACCGTTAAGGCTTTATGTATACTTCAGTGTGTTAAAGAAGGTTTAATATAAATAACTTGAAAATGTAAAACTAATGATTTGAAGCATTTCGATATCGATTGCTAACTGTGTATATACAAGAAAATCGACTTTACATACACCTAAATATAAGATTACGGAATTCTTCCAAATGTACTGTCGTTATGCCGCCATGGTTTGTACCAACTTCAATACGTTAAAGAAGGTTAATTAACTGTAATATGTTAAACTAATGATTTGAAGCATTTCGATATCGCTTGCTAAATAAATATATACAAGAAAGTCGAATTTATACCTAAATATAAGATAACGGAATTCTTCTAAACGCAGTGCTGTTATGCCGTTAAGGCTTTATGTACACTTCAGTGCATTAAAGAAGGTTTATTAACTTAAATATGTTAAACTAATGATTTGAAGCATTTCGATATCGATTGCTAAATGTGCATATACAAAAAAATCGACTTTTTACCTAAATATAAGATTACGGAATTCTTCCAAATGTACTGTCGTTATGCCGCCATGGCTTTGTATCAACTGCAGTTCGTTAAAGAAGGTTAATTAACTTAAATATGTTAAACTAATGATTTGAAGCATTTCGATATCGACTGCTAAATGTGTATATACAAGAAAATCGACTTTACACCTAAATATAAAATTATAACATTATGGAATTCTTCTAAATGCACTGCCGTTATCCCATTAGGGCCTTATGTAGACTTTAGTGCGCTAAAGAAGGTTTATTAACTTAAATATGTTAAACTAATGATTTGAAACATTTCGATATCGATTGCTAAATATGTATATAGAAGAAAATCGAATTTATACCTAAATATAAGATAACATAATTCTTCTAAATGCACTGCCGTTATGCCGTTAAGGCTTTATGTAGACTTCAGTGAGTTAAAGAAGGTTTATTAACTTAAATATGTTAAACTAATGATGTGAAGCATTTCGATTGCTAAATGAGTATATACAAGAAAATCGAATTCATACCTAAATATAAAATTACGTAATTCTTCTAAATGCACTGCCGTTATGCCGTTAAGGCTTTTGCAGACTTCAGTAAGAAAAAGAGGGTTAAGTAACTTAAATATGCTAAACTAATGATTTGAAGCATTTCGATATCGATTGCTAAATGTGTATGTGCAACAAAATCGACTTTATACCTAAATATAAGATAACGGAATTCATATAAATATACTGCCGTTATGCCGTTATGGCTTTATGTAAACTTCAGTAAGATAAAGAAGGTTAATTAACTTAAATATGCTAAACCAGTTATTTGAATCATTTTGATATCGATTGCAAAATGTGTATGTACAAGAAAATCGGCTTTATGCCCAAACGCACTGCCGTTATGCCGTTATGGCTTTACATTAACTTTAGTTCGTTAAAGAAGATTGATTAACTTAAATATGTTAAACTAATGATTTGAAGCATCTCGATATCGCTTGCTAAATGTGTATATACAAGAAAATCGAATTTATACCTAAATATAAGATAACGGAGTTCTTCTACATGCACTGCCGTTATGCCGTTAACGCTTTATGTGACTTCAGTGCGTTAAAGAAGGTTTATTAACTTAAATATGTTAAACTAGTGATTTAAAGCATTTCGATATCGATTGCTAAATGTGTATATACAAGAAAATTTACTTTATACCTAAATATAAGATAACGGAATTCTTCCAATCCTACTGTCATTATGCCGCCATGGCTTTGTATCAACTTCAATACGTTAAAGAAGGTTAATTATTTTAAATATGTTAAAGTAATGGTTTGAAACATTTCGATATCGATTGCTAAATGTGCAAATAGAAGAAAATCGAATTTATACCTAAATATAAGATAACATAAATCTTCTAAATGCACTGCCGTTATGCCGTTAAGGCTTTATGTAGACTTCAGTGAGTTAAAGAAGGTTTATTAACTTAAATATGTTAAACTAATGATTTGAAGCATTTCGATATCGATTGCTAAATGTGTATATACAAGAAATCGACTTTATACCTAAATATAAGATTACGGAATTCTTCCAAATGTACTGTCGTTATGCCGCCATGGCTTTATGTCAACTTCAATTAGTTAAAGAAGGTTAATTAACTTAAAAAAGTTAAACTAATAATTTGAAGCATTTTGATATCGCTTGCTAATTGAGTATATACAAGAAAGTCGAATTTATACCTCTATATATAGGATAACGGAATTCTTATAAATGCAGTGCAGTTATAGCGTTAAGGCTTTATGTAGACTTCAGTGCGTTAAAGAAGGTTTATTAACTTAAATATTTTAAACCAGTTATTTGAAGCATTTCGATATCGACTGCTAAATGTGTAAATACAAGAAAATCGACTTTACTTCTAAATATAAAATTACAACATTACGGAATTCTTCTAAATGCAGTGCAGTTATACCGCTAAGGCTTGATGTAGACTTCAGTAAGATAAAGAGGGTTAATTAAGTTAAATATGTTAAACTAATGATTTGAAGCATTTCGACATCGATTGCTAAATGAGTATGTACAAGAAAATCGAATTCATACCTTAATATAAGATTACGTAATTCTTCTAAATGCACTGCCGTTATGCCGTTAAAGCTTTTGCAGACTTCAGTAAGCAAAAGAGGGTTAAGTAACTTAAAAATGTTAAACTAATGATTTGAAGCATTTCGATATCGATTGCTAAATATGTAAATATAAGAAAATCGACTTTATACCTTAATATAAGATTACGGAATTCTTCTAAATGCACTGCAGTTATACCGTTAAGGCTTTATGTAGACTTCAATGTGTTAAAGAAGGTTTATTATAAATAACTTGAAAATGTAAAGCTAATGATTTGAAGCATTTCGATATCGATTGCTAAATGTGTATATACAAGAAAATCGACTTTACAAATACCTAAATATAAGATTACGGAATTCTTCCAAATGTACTGTCGTTATGCCAACATTGTTTGTATCAACTACAATACGATAAAGAAGGTTAATTATTTTAAATATGTTAAACTAATGGTTTGAAGCATTTCGATATCGACTGCTAAATGTGTAAATACAACAAAATCGACTTTATACCTAAATATAAAATTATAACATTACGGATTTCTTCTAAATGCACTGCCGTTATACCGTTAAGGCTTTATGTAGACCTAAAACATGTTTATTAACTTAATATGTTAAACTTATGATTTGAAGCATTTCGATATCGACAGCTAAATGTGTATATACAAGAAAATCGACTTTATACCTGAATTCAAGATTACGGAATTCTTCAACATGCACTGCCGTTATGCCGCCATGGCTTTATATCAACTTCAATATGTTAAAGAAGGTTAACTAACTTAAATATGTTAAACTAATGATTTCAAGCATTTTGATATGGATATCTAAATTTGTATATACAAGAAAATCGAATTTATACCTAAATATAAGATAACGGAATTCTTCTAAACGCACTGCCGTTATGCCCGTTAAGGCTTTATGTAGACTTCAGTAAGATAGAGGGGAATAATTAACTTAAATATGTTAAACTCGATTGCTAAATATGTAAATACAAGAAAATCGACTTTATACCTTAATATAAGATTACGGAATTCTTCTAAATGCACTGCAGTTATCCCGTTAAGGCTTTATGTAGACTTCAGTGCGTTAAAGAAGGTTTATTAATTTTAATATGTTAAACTAATGATTTGAAGCATTTCGATATCGATTACTAAATGTGTATAAACAAGAAAATCGACTTTACATATACCTAAATATAAGATTACGCAATTCTTCCAAATGTACTGTCGTTATGCCGCCATGGTTTGTATCAACTACAATACGTTAAAGAAGGTTAATTATTTTAAATATGTTAAATTAATGATTTGAAGCATTTCGATATCGACCGCTAAATGTGTAAATACAACAAAATGACTTTATACCTAAATATAAAATTATAACATTACGGATTTCTTCTAAATGCACTGCCGTTATACCGTTTAACTTAAATATGTTTAACTAATGGTTTGAAGCATTTCGATATCGACTGCTAAATGTGTATATAGAAGAAAATCGAATTTATACCTAAATATAAGATAACGGAATTCTTCTAAATGCACTGCCGTTATGCCGTTAAACCTTTATGTAGACTTCAGTAAGATAGAGGGGAATAATTTATTTAAATATGGTAAACTTATGATTTGAAGCATTTCGATATCGATTGCTAAATATGTAAATACAAGAAAATCGACTGTGTACCCAAATATAAGATTACGGAATTCTTTTAAATGCACTGCAGTTATACCGTTAAGGCTTTATGTAGACTTCTGTGAGTTAAAGAAGCTTTATTAACTTAAATATGTTAAAATAATGATTTGAAGTATTTCGATATCGATTGCTAAATGAGTATATACAAGAAAATCGATTTTATACCTAATTATAAGGTTACGTAATTCTTCTAAATGCACTGCCGTTATGCCGTTAAGGCTTTATGTAGACTTCAGTAAGATAAAGTGGGTTAATTAACTTAAATATGTTAAACTAATGATTTGAAGCATTTCGATATCGATTGATAAATGTGTATAAACAAGAAAATCGATTTTATACCTAGATATAAGATTACGGAATTCTTCTACATGCACTGCCGTTATGCCGCCATGGATTTATGTCATCTTCAGTAGGTTGAAAAAGGTAATTTAACTTAAATATGTTAAACTAATGATTTGAAGCATTTCGATATCGATTGCTAAATGTGCTAGTACAAGAAACCTGACTTTAAACCTAAACATAGGATAACGGAATTCTTCCAAATGCACTGCCGCTATTCCGCCATGGCACTGAAGTTGTCATAAGGCCATGGCGGCATAACGGCAGTGCATGTAGAAGAATTCCGTAATCTTATATTTAGGTATAAAGTCGATTTTCTTGTATATACACATTTAGCAATCGATATCGAAATGCTTCAAATCATTAGTTTAACATATTTAAGTTAACAAACCTACTTTAACGAACTGAAGTTGACATAAAGCCATGGCGGAATAGCGGCAATTAGGTTAGGTTAGGTTAGGTAAGATGGCTGATCAAAGATCCCACGTAGACTAACAATTAGTCCTTTGTGATGCCATTGAAAAGGAACTCCCGTGTTCGGACTTACAGATTGGCGAAGCGCTTTGTAGCCAATACATAGTTACACTGACGCCTAACTTCAACACCCGCCAGTTCGGTGGCGTGTCCAAAGGTATGCGCCCCCAGGTGTCTGAGTCTTGACCTCCCAAAAGCGGGACAGTCAAGCAGGAAGTTCTGGCTTGTTTCTACCGCATCTTCCTCCAAACAGCTTCTGCAGTCGGCATCCGGTAAGATACCCATTCTTACCGCATGTAAGCCAATAGGACAGTGGCCCGTTAAAAGACCCACTAGCAGTGAGAGGTTAGCCGTGCTGAGGGCTAAAAGATCATTACATCTCCTGCGGTCTATGTTGGGCCAGAAGGCTTTCGCAACCGCACAAGTGCCGATGTTGGCCCAGCGTTGGGCGAACATCCGCGTGGCCCAGCTGTCTAGTAGTAGACCACAAGAAGAAACAGGAGCACCGATCCGTTCCCATTCTACCGATAATGATTCTAGGGTACCCTTCCTTGCTAGCTCATCAGCTTTGCAATTGCCTGCAATTCCGCTATGGCCCGGCACCCACACCAGCCTAATCACAAAAGCTCTAGCTGCTAGAGATAGTGACGTTAGACATTCTTCGACCAGCCCTGAACGCACTGTAAATGAGTTCAAGGCTAATATAGCCGCTCTACTATCCGAGTGGATAGTCACTTCTCTGAAAGTGGATGCACTCTGTAGCAGCAAATCAGCTGCAACCTTGATGGCTGCGACCTCAGCCTGGAAAACACTACAGTAGTCGGGAAGTCTGAAACAGGAGTCGATGGAGAGCTCCCGACAGTAGACCCCTCCACCAACCTTTCCCCCAAGCTTTGACCTTCCGTGAAGAAGCTTGCTGCCCCCCTCCTCCATCGGCTTCTTCCCAACCCACATCTCCCTCGTCGGTATATGGGCAGAGAAGGAGCCGCCAGAGTTCGGTATGGCTACTCCATGATCCAGATGATCCGGTATGCAGTCAAAGTTTGTGAGGATATCCGAATGACCAGATGCGCGTTCCTTTAAGAAACCAGATTCTCTGAGTCTAATAGCCACCTTCGCGGCTATGCACCTACCGGAAATGTCCACCGGCGTTATATTCAAAATTGCATTAAGTGCCATGGTCGGAGTAGATCTTAATGCACCACATATGCTAATTAGCGCAGCCCGTTGAACGCTCTCGAGTTTTTTGGCCAGTGTGGTCTTCCTTAAAGCCCTCCACCACATGAAGACACCATAGAATAAGATGGGTTTCACTATGGTGTCATAAAGCCAGAGGACCACTTTCGGTGAAAGACTCCACCTTTTGCCAATAGCTCCTTTGCAGCAGTATAAGGCAACAGATGCCTTTTTTGCTCTCTCCTCGATATTCGGCTTCCATGAAAGCTTCTTATCCAGGATGAGCCCTAAATACTTCACTGTATCCGCCGGTTGCAGGCGAATACCTCCCATCCGCGGCAACGGTGCCACCGGGATTTTATATTTCCGGCTGAATAAAACCATTTCTGTTTTGTTTGGATTTATGGCGAGTCCACTTCCGACCGCCCACTTTGTTACTACGCTGAGATATCCCTGCGTCAACTCGTACACGGTGTTAAGGAACTTTCCTTTGACCATAAGTGCTACATCATCTGCGTAGGCAATCACCCGACAGCCGCGATCCTCTAGTTTTTTGAGCAATTCGTCAACGACTAGGATCCATAGAAGAGGAGAAAGAACCCCACCTTGTGGTGTTCCCCTACTCACACTACGCCTCGCACGCGCGCTGCCCCATTCCGTTTCGATTACTCTGTCGCATAGAAGGCTGAGAATGAGGCACTTGAAGTTCGATTCAACCCCAAGACCGTCAAGGGCAGTTAATACTGCTTCAGGCAGGACATTGTTGAAAGCTCCCTCGATATCAAGGAAGGTCCCAACAGCGAAGTCCTTGGCTTCAATGGCCTCCTCAAGCCATGACACGATAGTATGCAAAGCAGTGTCCACTGACCTGCCTTTGCGATAAGCATGTTGTGCTCTTGACAAATAGTCTCTCGGAATGCTCTTCCTTATATACCAGTCCATCAGCCGCTCCAGAGTCTTTAACAAGAAGGAGGAAAGGCTGATTGGCCTGAAATCTTTGGCCGTGACATGGGAGACCCTGCCAGCCTTCGGGATAAACGTGACCTTGACTCGTCTCCAGGCCCCCGGAATGTAACCTAATCTGATGCAGTTCGCATAGATAGGTGCCAACCAGTCGCATGACACCTTAACAGCCTGTTGCAGCTGCGCTGGTATGATGCCGTCTGGTCCCGGGGACTTGAACGGTTTGAACGAGTTAATCGCCCACGTCAAGTGACGCTCATCCAGAATGCCGACAAAGGCCGCGCAATCGTCATGCGGCATCCCGAGAGGACCCCTCACAGAGGATATGTTGCTCGGGAAGTGAGCGTCGAGAAGCGTCTGAAGTGTTTCTTCACTACTGAGAGCCCACTTCCCATTAGCGTCCTTTAGATACCCCAGGGACACTGGGGTTTTTGCGAGAATATGCCTGAATCTCGAGGACTCGTGACAGCCTTCCACTTTTTCACAGAAGCACTTCCACGAGGTCCTCTTGGCCTTTCTTAACTCGGACTTATAAATTGAAAGTCCTACTTTATACAAGGCCCAATCATCAGATAGCCCACTTCTGCGGGCCTTATTGAAATGCCGTCTACAAGACGCCCTGATCTCTGAGAGCTCCGTAGTCCACCATAGAGGTTTCTCTTTGCCCTTCGGTGATCTCAGTGGACAAGACCTCTCCAGCGCAGCATTACACGCCGAGCTGAAGACTTCGACCCACTCCTCCACCACATCGGTAGTGGCCAACGAGTCCACCCCCGGTGCGTGTGGCAGAGTTTGCCTAAGCCTCCTGCGGTAACCTACCCAGTCCGTGTTCCTAGGGCTCCTGAAAGATTTCCTAGGCGGACCTTCACCAACTAGACTAAACTCGATGTACCTGTGATCCGAAAAGGAGTGATCAGCGAGGACCCTCCAGTTCGAGATCAGCGGGGCAATCGCTTGTGAGGCAAGGGTGAGGTCGAGGACCTCCTCCCTGCCTGCGGTCACAAAAGTAGGAGAGTTTCCTCTATTACAAATGCGAAGATCTTCGCTAATAATGAAATCAAAAAGCGACTCACCTCTACTGTTAGTATCCGAGCTTCCCCAGATCTGGTGCCGCGAGTTAGCGTCGGAACCGATGATGACGCCAGTGCCAGACTTAGACGCTTCGGCTAAGGTCCTCCTCAGCAGTAAGGGAGGTGGCTCCACCACATCATCGTGTGGCATGTATGCGGAGATGAGCCAGAGATCCCCGGTGTCGCATTCCAATTTCGCTGTCACTATGTCAGCGCTGCTGAAATTAGGTAAAAGAAATACCGTTAGTTCATTCCTTACCAGCATACAGGCTCTGTTCCTACCTGCATCCTTGGCTGTCAGGAGCCTATGGCTCTTTGTCCTCAATCCAGAGATCCCATTGCCAGTCAGCCACGGTTCCTGGATCAGGACGACATCAGCTCCGTCTTGTTCCAGACGGAGCAATAGGTTGGCGGAGGCCGCCTTCGCATGCTGGAGGTTAATCTGGACGAATTTCATCCTTCAGATTTTCCCCCAGGAACGGTATTTCAGCGCCCAAGTCGTGATCGACCCGAACCTCCTCAAACAGTTGTTCGAGGCTGAAGACGGAGTCGCCAATTGACGAACCGCCCCCAACACTCGCCACGTCTGAGAGATTCGGATCTGCTTCCACGGTCATATGACCGTCGACGCCCTCTGGCGCATCGATTTCCACAGTCGTTTGACTGTCAGCACCCCTTGGTACATCCACCGCAGTCACCGTAGCCTGGGGACCATCAGCCCTGGCATCTGATGGAAGTACTTTCAGCACTACCATCTCAAAACCATTGATAATGGCTCCCCTTGTTTTGCTGAGAGGACCGATGGATTCCGTGTTTAGCATTATCAGCGCTTGCCGATACGGTTCATCAGTCCTCTCCAGCCTTAAGACTTTCCAGTCCTGCGTCGGAAGTGAGGGATTGCAATATCTGAGGATTTCCTCAATCTCACTCGGCGTGGAAGGTTCGGCCGGCAGCCAAACGCGAGCCCTAGGACGGAGAGGAAGATCCTCTTTGGCCACGGCCTCCAGTCTGGCCTCCTTCCAGACCTCCCCCACCTGAGAGACTGCCTTCTTGTACAAAATGGCCGATCTCTCGTCAGCGCAACTCGTGAGCTTGTGCAGCCCCTGGTGCCAACCGGCACTCACACATTTCGGGGGTGGCCCCGGGTTTTCCTTGACCACCCTCAGGAAAACCGACGAGATAGCCGCCGCTACCCTCTTTCATTCCTCATGGGAGATGGCACCGTTCTCCCTACTACGGTCGAGCACCCCCAGTACTATGGCTCCAGCGCCTTTGGCGATTTCGCTAAAGGTTGGCGCCTTTCCCGTTCGCGGTTTCTTAACAAGGGAGGTTTCTCCCTCGTGCGACCTCTGCCGCTTGACTGCCGGTTCTGTCCTGCTGGTTTCCGGTCCTGCCCTATCGTCCTCGCTCAGCACCTTCCTGGCCCACTCATGTGTACTAGCGTGTTGCTCAGAAACCTGACCAACATGCTTGTCACCGTAGCGTTCCACGATTTTGGCCGCCAATTGACGGTCTGATTTCAGCTTTCTAGCTAAAGCTGCTTTGCTTTTACCCCCTGCGGATCCCTTCATAACTCTAGCTGTGGTTCCCCTGCTAGTGCTGGCGATTCCGCCGCGTATGAAGGATCCACCCTTCGCTACGTCTGTTGCCGGCGGGTTAGCGCCGGTTACCCCCAGTCTGCTACCTGAGGAGACACCTACTGGAGTCTTAGCCGTATTGCTACCATATCTCGGTGACGGTTTCGTCGCCATAGGAGCAGCGTCCCCACCTGGGTTGGATCTAGGTGCCGATTTCGACAGCCCTTCACCTCCCTTCATCGTTCTTCCGTCAATTTTGATCATACTCAGGTGTCAGAATGCCGCCACCACCAGCCCAGGGTTCTTTCAAATCCGATAAAAGTTTCTCAAAAACCAGTCCAGAGCCAAAGTCGTCTAGGGAGTTGTTAGGCCGTGAAGGCCGCAGGTCATTTAGCGTTACCCAGGGTGCACCAGCTTGGAGGCGACCTGCCTTGAACCCCGAATAGCGGCAGTGCATTTGGAAGAATTCCGTTATCCTTTGTTTAGGTATAAAGTCAGGTTTCTTGTACTAGCACATTTAGCAATCGATATCGAAATGCTTCAAATCATATTTAAGTTAATAAACCTTCTTTAACTCACTGAAGTCGACATAAAGCCTTAACGGCATAACGGCAGTACATTTAGAAGGATTATGTTATCTTATATCTAGGTATAAAATCGATTTTCTTGTTTATACACTTTTATCAATCGATATCGAAATGCTTCAAATCATTAGTTTAACATATTTAAGTTAATTAACCCTCTTTATCTTACTGAAGTCTACATAAAGCCTTAACGGCATAACGGCAGTGCATTTAGAAGAATTACGTAACCTAATAATTAGGTATAAAGTCGATTTTCTTGTATATACTCATTTAGCAATCGATAACGAAATACTTCAAATCATTATTTTAACATACTTAAGTTAATAAAGCTTCTTTAACGCACTGAAGTTAACATAAAGCCATGGCGGCATAACGGTAGTACATGTAGAAGAATTCCGTAATCTTATGTTTAGGTATAAATTCGATTTTGTTGTAAATACACATTTAGCAATCGATATCGAGATGCTTCAACTCATTAGTTTAACATATTTAAGTTAATAAACCTTCTTCAACGATCTGAAGTTGGTTTAAAGCCATGGTGGCATATCGGCAGTGCATCTAGAAGAATTCCGTTATCTTATATTTAGGTATAAAGTCGGTTTTCTTGTATATACACATTTAGCAATTGATATCGAAATGCTTCAAATCATTAGTTTAACACGTTTAAGTTAATAAACCTTTAACGCACAGAAGTCTACATAAAGCCTTAACGGTATAACTGCAGTGCATTTAAAAGAATTCCGTAATCTTATATTTAGGTACAAAGTCGATTTTCTTGTATTTACATATTTAGCAATCGTTATCGAAATGCTTCAAATCATAAGCTTAACATATTTAAATTAATTATTCCCCTCTATCTTACTGAAGTCTACATAAAGGCTTAACGGCATAACGGCAGTGCATTTAGAAGAATTCCGTTATCTTATATTTAGGTATAAATTCGATTTTCTTCTATATACACATTTAGCAGTCGATATCGAAATGCTTCAAACCATTAGTTAAACATATTTAAGTTAATTATTCCCCTCTATCTTACTGAAGTCTACATAAAGCCTTAACGGTATAACGGCAGTGCATTTAGAAGAAATCCGTAATGTTATAATTTTATATTTAGGTATAAAGTCGATTTTGTTGTATTTACATATTTAGCAATATGTTACAAGAAAATCGACTTTATACCTAAATATAAAATTATAACATTATGGAATTCTTCTAAATGCACTGCCGTTATGCCATTAGGGCCTTATGTAGACTTTAGTGCGCTAACTTATTATCTTAAATATGTTAAACTAATGATTTGAAGCATTTCGATATCGATTGCTAAATGTGTATATACAAGAAAATCGAATTTATACCTAAATATAAGATAACATAATCCTTCTAAATGTACTGCCGTTATGCCGTTAAGGCTTTATGTCGACTTCAGTGAGTTAAAGAAGGTTTATTAACTTAAATATGATTTGAAGCATTTCGATATCGATTGCTAAATGTGCATATACAAGAAATCGACTTTATACCTAAATATAAGATTACGGAATTCTTCCAAATGTACTGTCGTTATGCCGCCATGGCTTTATGTCAACTTCAATTCGTTAAAGAAGGTTAATTAACTTAAAAAATTAAACTAATAATTTGAAGCATTTTGATATCGCTTGCTAAATGAGAATATACAAGAAAGTCGAATTTATACCTAAATATAACATAACGGAATTCTTCTAAATGCAGTGCAGTTATACCGCTAAGGCTTTATGTAGACTTCAGTGCGTTAAAGAAGGTTTATTATCTTAAATATGTTAAACTAATGATTTGAAGCATTTCGATATCGATTGCTAAATGCGTATATTGAACAAAATCGATTTTATACCTAAATATAAGATTACGGAACTCTTCCAAATGCACTGCCGCTATGCAGTTGGCTTTTGTAGACTTCAGTAAGATAAAGAGGATTAATTAACTTAAATCTGTTAAACTTATGATGTGAAGCATATCGGCATCGATTGCTAAATGTGTATATACAAGAAAATCGACTTTATACCTAAATATAATATTACGGAATTGTCACAAATATACTGTCGTTATGCCGCCATGGCTTTGTATCACCTTCAATACGTTAAAGAAGGTTTATTAACTTAAATATGTTAAACTAATTATTTGAAGCATTTCGATATCGATTGCTAAATGAGTATGTACAAGAAAATCGAATTCATACCTAAATATAAGATTACGTAATTCTTCTAAATGCACTGCCGTTATGCCGTTAAGGCTTTTGCAGACTTCAGTAAGAAAAAGAGGGTTAAGTAACTTAAATATGTTTAACTAATGATTTGAAGCATTTCGATATCGATTGCTAAATGTGTATGTACAAAAAAATCGACTTTATACCTAAATATAAGATAACGGAATTCATATAAATATACTGCCGTTATGCCGTTATGGCTTTATGTAAACTTCAGTAAGATAAAGAAGGTTAATTAACCTAAATATGCTAAACCAGTTATTTGAAGCATTTCTATATCGATTGCAAAATATGTATGTACAAGAAAATCGATTTTAAGCCTAAATATAAGTCTACGGAATTCTTCCAAATGCACTGCCGTTATGCCGTTATGACTTTATGTAAACTTCAGTAAGATAAAGAAGGTTAATTAACTTAGATATGTTAAATTAATGATTTGAAGCATTTCGATATCGATTGTTAAATGTGTATATACAAGAAAATCGAATTTATACCTAAACATAAGATTACGGAATTCTTCTACATGCACTGCCGTTATACAGCCATGGCTTTATGTTAACTTCAGTGCGTTCAAGAAGCCTTATTAACTTAAATATGATAAAGTAATGATTTGAAGCATTTCGATATCGATTGCTAAATGACTATGTACAAGAAAATCGAATTCATACCTAAATATAAGATTACGTAATTCTTCTAAATGCACTGCCGTTATGCCGTTAAAGCTTTTGCAGACTTCAGTAAAAAAAAGAGGGTTAAGGAACTTAAAAATGTTAAACTAATGATTTGAAGCATTTCGATATCGATTGCTAAATATGTAAATACAAGAAAATCGACTTTATACCTTAATATAAGATTACGGAATTCTTCTAAATGCACTGCAGTTATACCGTTAAGGCTTTATGTAGACTTCAGTGTGTTAAAGAAGGTTTATTATAAATAATTTGAAAATGTAAAACTAATGATTTGAAGCATTTCGATATCGATTGCTAAATGTGTATATGCAAGAAAATCGACTTTACATATACCTAAATATAAGATTACGGAATTCTTCCAAATGTACTGTCGTTATGCCAACATGGTTTGTATCAACTACAATACGATAAAGAAGGTTAATTATTTTAAATATGTTAAACTAATGGTTTGAAGCTTTTCGATATCGACTGCTAAATGTGTAAATACAACAAAATCGACTTTATACCTAAATATAAAATTATAACATTACGGATTTCTTCTAAATGCACTGCTGTTATACCGCCAAGGCTTTATGTAGACCTCATTAAGCTAAAAAATGTTTATTAACTTAATACATAAGTATGTTATGGCTTTATATAAACTTCAGTACGTTAAAAAAGGTTGTTTAACTTAAATATGTTAAAGTAATTATTTGAAGCATCTCGATATCGATTCCCAAATGTGTAAATACATGAAAATAGACTTTAACCTAAATATATGATTACGGAATTCTTCTACATGCACTGCCGTTAGGCCGCCATGGCTTTATGCCAACTTCAGTTCGTTAAAGAGGTTTTATTAACTTAAATATGTGAAACTAATGATTTGAAGCATTTCGATATCGATTGCTAAATGCATATATACAAGAGAATCTATTTTATACCTAAATATTAGATTACGGAATTCTTCCAAATTACTGTCGTTATGCGGCCATGGCTTTATATCACCTTCAACACGTTAAAGATGGTTACTTAACTAAAATATGTTAAATTAATGATTTGAAGCATTTCGATATCGATTGCTAAATATGTAAATACAAGAAAATCGACTTTATACATAAATATAAGATTACGGAATTCATCGAAATACACTGCCGTTATGGCTTTATATAAACTTCAGTACGTTAAAAAAGGTTGTTTAACTTAAATATGTTAAAGTAATTATTTGAAGCATCTCGATATCGATTCCCAAATGTGTAAAACTTGAAAATAGACTTTACTCTAAATATAAGATTACGGAATTCTTCTACATGCACTGTCGTTATGCCGCCATGGCTTTATGCCAACTTCAGTTCGTTAAAGAGGTTTTATTAACTTAAATATGTGAAACTAATGATTTGAAGCATTTCGATATCGATTGCTTAATGTGTATATATAAGAGAATCGACTTTATACCTCAACATAAGATTACGGAATTTTTCTACATGCACTGCCGTTATGCCGCCATGGCTTTATGCCAACTTCAGTTCGTTAAAGAGGGTTTATTAACTTTAATATGTTAAACTAATGATTTGAAGCATTTTGATGTCGATTGCTAAATGTGTATATATAAGAAAATCGACTTGATACCCAAATATAACATTAAGTAATTCTTCTAAATGCACTGCCGTTATACCGTTAAGGCTTTATGTAGACTTCAGTAAGATAAAGAAGGTTAATTAACTTAAATATGCTAAACTTATGATTTGAAGCATTTCGATATCGATTGTTAAATGTGTATATTTAACAAAATCGGCTTTATACCTAAATATAAAAATACGGAATTCTTCCAAATGCACTGCCTTTATACCGTTAAGGCTTTATGTAAACTTCAGTAAGGTAAAGAAGGTTAATTAACTTAAATATATTGAACTAATGATTTGAACCATTTCGATATCGATTGCTAAATGAGTGTATACAAGAAAATCGACTTTATACCTAAATATAAGGTTAAGAAATTCTTCTAAATCCACTGGCGTCATACCGTTAAGGCTTTCTGTAAACTTCAGTACGATAGAGTACGCTAATTAACTTAGATATGTTAAACTAATGATTTGAAGCATTTCGATATCGATTGCTTAATGCATATATACAAGAAAATCGACTTTATACCTAAATATAAGACTACGGAATTCTTCCAAATGTACTGTCGTTATGCCGCCATGGCTTTATATCACTTTCAATACGTTAAAGATGGTTTATTAACTTAAATATGTTAACCTAATGATTTGAAGCATTTCGATATCGATTGCTAAATGTGTATATACAAGAAAATCGACTTTATACTTAAATATAAGATAACGGAATTCTTCTACATGCACTGCCGTTATGCCGCCATGGCTTTATGCCAACTTCAGTTCGTTGAAGAAGGTTTATTAACTTAAATATGTTAAACTAATAAGCTGAAGCATTTCGATATCGATTGCTAAATGAGTAAATACAAGAAAATCGACTTTATACCTAAATATAAGATTACGTAGTTCTTCTAAAAGCACTGCCGTTATGCCGTTAAGGCTTTAAGTAGACTTCAGTAAGATAAAAGGGTGACTTAAATATGTTAAACTAATAATTTGAAGCATTTCGATTTCGATTGCTAAATGTGTATATACAAGAAAATCGAATTTATACCTAAATATAAGATTAGGTAGTTCTTCTAAATGCACTGCCGTTATGCCACCACGGCTTTATGTAAACTTCAGTTCGTTAAAAAAGCTTTATTAATCTTAATATGTTAAACTAATGATTTGAAGCATTTCGATATTAATTGCTAAATGTGTGTATACAACAAAATCGACTTTATACCTAAATATAAGAATACGGAATTCTTCTAAATGCACTGCCGTCATGCCGATAAGGCTTTATGTAAACGCAAGTAAGACAAAGTAGGCTAAATAACTTAAATACATATGTTAAACCAGTTATTTGAAGCATTTCGATATCGATTGCTAAATGTGTATATACAAAAAAAGCGATTTTCTACCTAAATATAAGATAACGGAATTCTAAATGCACTGCCGTTCTGCCGTAATGGCTTTAGTAAGATTAAGAAGGTTAATTTACTTAAATATGTTAAACTAATGATTTGAAGCATTTCGATATCGATTGCTAAATGTGCATATACAAGAAAATCGATTTTATACCTAAATTTAAGATTACGGAATTCTTCTAAATGCACTGCCGTTCTACCGTAATGGTTTTATGTAAACTTCAGGTGGTTAAAGAAGGTTTATTAACTTAAATATATGAAACTAATGATTTGAAGCATTTCGATATCGATTGCTAAATGTGTATATACAAGAAAATCGACTTTATACATAAATATAACATTACGTAATTCTTCTACATGCGCTGCCGTTATACCGTTAAGGCTTTATGTAAACTTCAGTACGATAAAGTACGCTAATTAACTTAGATATGTTAAACTAATGATTTGAAGCATTTCGATATCGATTGCTTAATGCATATATACAAGAAAATCGGCTTTATACCTAAATATAAGACTACGGAATTCTTCCAAATGTACTGTCGTTATGCCGCCATGGCTTTATGTCAACTTCAATACGTTAAAGAAGGTTAATTAACTTAAATATGTTAAACTAATAATTTGAAGCATTTCGATATCGATTGCTAAATATGTTAATACAAGAAAATCGACTTTAGACCTAAACATAAGATTACGGTATTCTTCTACATGCACTGCCGTTATGCCGCCATGGCTTTGTGTTCACTTCAGTGCGTTAAAGAAGGTTTATTAACTTAAATATGTTAAAATAATGATTTGTCGCATTTCGGTATCGCTCGCTAACTGTGTATATACAAGAAACCCGTCTTTATACCTAAACATAAGATAACGGAATTCTTCTAAATGCACTGCCGTTATGCCACCATAGCTTTATGTAAACTTCAGTTCGTTAAAAAAGGTTTATTAATTTAAATATGTTAAACTGGTGATTTGAAGCATTTCGATATCGTTTGCTAAATGTGTATATAAAAGAAAATCGACTTTGTACCTAAATATAAGACTACGGAATTCTTCGAAATGCACTGCCGTCATGCCGATAAGGCTTTATGTAAACGCCAGTAAGATAAAGTAGGCTAAATAACTTAAATACATATGTGAAACCAGTTATTTGAAGCATTTCGATATCGATTGCTAAATGAGTATATACAAGAAAATCGACTTTATACCTAAATATAAGATTGCGCAATTCTTCTAAATGATTTGCCGTTATGCCGTTAACCCGTTAAGATAAAGGGGGTTAATTAACTTAAATATGTTAAACTAATGATTTGAGGCATTTCGATTTCGATTGCTAAATGTGTATATACAAGAAAATCGACTTTATCCCTAAACATAAGATTACGGAACTCTTCTAAATGCACTGCCGTTATGCCGTTATGGCTTTATGTTAACTTCTGTTCGTTAAAGAAGGTTTATTAACTTAAATATGTTAAACTAGTGATTTGAAAATTTTCGAAATCGATTGCTAAATGCATATATACAAGAAAATCGACGTTATACCTAAATATAAGATTACGGAATTCTTCCAAATGTACTGTCGTTATGCCGCCATGGCTTTCTATATACTTCAATACGTTAAAGAAGGTTAATTAACTTAAATATGTTAAACTAATGATTTGAAGCATTTCGATATCGATTGCAAAATGTGCATATACAAAAAAATCGAATTTATACCTGAATATAAGATTACGGAATTCTTCTTCATGCTCTGTCGTTATGCCGCCATGGCTTTGTGTTAACTTCAGTGCGTTAAAGAAGGTTTGTTAACTTAAATATGTTAAACTAATGATTTGAAGCATTTCGATATCGATGGCTAAATGAGTATAAACCCGAAAATCGACTTTATACCTAAATATAAGCTTACGTAATTCTTCTAAATGCTTTGCCGTTATGCCGTTAAGGCGTTTGTAGACTTTAGTAGGATAAAGAGGGTTAATTAACTTAAATGTGTTAAACTAATGATTTGAAGCATTTCGATATCGATTGCTAAATGTGCGTATACAAAAAAATCGAATTTATACCTAAACATAAGATTACGGAATTCCTCTACATGCACTGCCGTTATGCCGCCATGGCTTTATGCCAACTTCCGTTCGTTAAAGAAGGTTTATTAACTTAAATATGTAAAACTAATGATTTGCAGATTTTCGAAATCGATTGCTAATTGCATATGTACAAGAAAATCTTCTTAATACCTAAATATAAGATTACGGAATTCTTCCAAATGTACTGTCGTTATGCCGCCATGGCTTTATATCACCTTCAATACGTCAAAGAAGGTTAATTAGCTTGAATATGTTAACTAAAGAAAAAACATAAAGATGGTTTATTATCTTAAATATGTTAACATAATGATTTGAAGCATTTCGATATCGATTGCTAAATGTGTATATACAACAAAATCGACTTTATACCTAAATATAAGATAAAGGAATTCTTCTACATGCACTGCCGTTATGCCGCCATGGCTTTATGCCAACTTCAGTTCGTTGAAGAAGGTTTATTAACTTAAATATGTTAAACTAATAAGTTGAAGCATTTCGATATCGATTGCTAAATGAGTAAATACAAGAAAATCGATTTTATACCTAAATATAAGATTACGTAGTTCTTCTAAATGCACTGCCGTTATGCCGTTAAGGCTTTATGTAGACTTCAGTAAGATAAAGAAGGTTAATTAACTTAAATATGCTAAACTAATGATTTGAAGCATTTCGATATCGATTGTTAAATGTGTATATTTAACAAAATCGACTTTATACCTAAATATAAAATAACGGAATTCTTCCAAATGCACTGCCGTTCTACCGTAATAGTTTTATGTAAACTTCAGGTGGTTAAAGAAGGTTAATTAACTTAACTAATGATTTGAACCATTTCGATATCGATTGCTAAATGAGTGTATACAAGAAAATCGACTTTATACCTAAATATAAGGTTAAGAAATTCTTCTAAATGCACTGGCGTCATACCGTTAAGGCTTTATGTAAACTTCAGTACGATAAAGTACGCTAATTAACTTAAATATGTTAAACTAATGATTTGAAGCATTTCGATATCGATTGCTAAATATGTTAATAAAAGAAAATCGACTTTATACCTACACATAAGATTACGGTATTCTTCTAAATGCACTGCCGTTATGCCGTTAAGGCTTTATGTAGACTTCAGTAAGATAAAGAAGGTTAATTAACTTAAATATGTTAAAATAATGATTTGGAGCATTTCGATATCGCTCGCTAACTGTGTATATACAAGAAAATCGACTTTATACCTAAACATAAGATAACGGAATTCTTCTAAATGCACTGCCGTTATGCCACCATAGTTTTATGTAAACTTGAGTTCGTTAAAAAAGTTTTATTAATTTAAATATGTTAAACTAGTGATTTGAAGCATTTCGATATCGGCAATGCATTTAGAAGAATTCCGTAAGCTTATACATATTTAGGTATAAAGTCGATTTTGTTGTATATACACATTTAGCAATCGATATCGAAATGCTTCCAATCATTAGTTTAACATATTTAAGTTAATTATCCTTCTATAAGATATTGAAGTTGATATAAAGCCTTGGTGGCATAACGACAGTACATTTGGAAGAATTCCGTAATCTTATATTTAGGTAGAAAGTCGATTTTCTTGTATATATGCATTAAGAAATCGATTTCGAAATGCTTCAAATAACTGGTGTAACATATCTAAGTTAATAAACCTTCTTTAACGAACTGCAGTTTATACAAAGCCATGGCGGCATAACGACAGTACATTTGAGAGAATTCCGTAATCTTATATTTAGGTATAAAGTCGATTTTCTTGTATATGCACATTTAGCAATCGATATCGAAATGCTTCAAGTCATTAGTTTAACATATTTAAGTTAATAAACCTTCTTTATCGCACTGAAGTCTACATAAAGCCTTAACGGTATAACAGCACTGCATTTAGAAGAACTCCGTTATCTTATATTTAGGTATAAATTCGACTTTCTTGTATATATTCATTTAGCAAGCGATATCAAAATGCTTCAAACCATTAGTTCAACATATTTAAAATAATTAACCTTCTTTAACGTATTGAAGTTAGTACAAAGCTTTGGCCGCATAATGACAGTACATTTGGAAGAATTCCGTAATCTTTTAGTTAGGTATAAAGTCGATTTTCTTGTATATACACATTTATCAAGCGATATCGAAATGCTTCAAA
>JAPZAG010002745.1:0-14540 GCA_027475135.1 Bactrocera correcta | reverse complement strand
ACCTAAATATAAGTTTACGGAATTCTTCTACTGCACTGCCGTTATACCGCCATGGCTTTATGCCAACTTCAGTTCGTTAAAGAAGGTTTATTAACTTAAATATGTTAAACTAATGATTTGAAGCATTTCGATATCGCTTGCTAAATGTGTATATACAAGAAAATCGACTTTATACCTAAATATAAGATTACGGAATTCTTCTAAATGCACTGCCGTTATGCCGCTATTCCTTTATATCAACTTCAGTACGTTAAAGAAGGTTATTTAACTTAAATATGTTAAACTAATGATTTGGAGCATTTCGATATCGCTTGCTAAATGTGTATATACAAGAAAATCGACTTTATACCTAAATATAAGATTACGGAATTATTCTTAATGCACTGCCGTTATGCCGCCATGGCTTTATATCAACTTCAGTACGTTAAAGAAGGTTAATTAACTTAAATATGTTAAACTAATGATTTGAAGCATTTCGATATCGCTTGTATATACAAGAAAATCAGGTTTATTAACTTAAAAATGTTAAGCTAATGAGTTGAAGCATCTCGATATCGATTGCTAAATGTGTAAATACAACAATATCGACTTTATACCTAAATATAACATTACGGAATTCTTCTACATGCACTGCCGTTATGCCGCCAGGGCTTTATGCCAACTTCAGTTCGTTATAGAAGGTTTTTTAAACTTAAATATGTTAAACTAATGATTTGAAGCATCTCGATATCGATTGCCAAATGTGTATATACAACAAAATCGACTTTATACCTAAATATAAGATAACGGAATTCTTTTAAATGCACTGCCGTTATGCCGTTAAGGCTTTATGCAGACTTCAGTAAGATAGAGAGGATTAATTAACTTAAATATGTTAAACTAATGATTTGAAGCATTTCGATATCGATTGCTAAATGTGTAAATACAAGAAAATCGCCTATATACTTAAATATAAGATTACGGAATTCTTCTACATGCACTGTCGTTATGCAGCCATGGCTTTATATCACCTTCAGTACGTTAAAGAAGGTTAATTAACTTAAATATGTTAAACTAATGATTTGAAGCATTTCGATATCGCTTGCTTAATGTGTATATACAAGAAAATCGAATTTATACCTAAATATAAGATAACGGGATTATTCTAAATGCACTGCCGTTATACCGTTAAGGCTTTATGTAGACTTCAGTAAGCTAAAAAATGTTTATTAACTTAATATGTTAAACTAATGATTTGAAGCATTTCGATATCGATATCTAAATGTGTATATAAAAGAAAATCGACTTTATACCTAAATAAAAGATTACGGAATTCTTCTACATGCACTGCCGTAATGCCGCCGTGGCTATATGCCAACTTCAGATCGTTAAAGAAGGTTTATTTACTTAAATATGTTAAGCTAATGAGTTGAAGCATCTCGATATCGATTGCTAAATGTGTATATACAACAAAATCGACTTTATACCTAAATATAAGATTAGGGGTTTCTTCTAAATGCACTGCCGTTATGCCGCCATGGCTTTATATCAACTTCAATACGTTAAAGAAGGTTAATTAACTTAAATATGTTAAACAAATTTAATTTAAGCATTTCGATATCGCTTGCTAAATGTGTATATACAAGAAAATCGACTTTATACCTAAATATAAGCTAACGGAATTCTTCGAAATGCACTGCCGTTATGGCTTTATGTTAACTTCAGAAAGATAAAGAAGGTTAATTAACTTAAATATGCTAAACCAGTTATTTGAAGCTTTTCGATATCGATTGCAAAATGTGTATATACAAGAAAATCGACTTTATACCTAAATATAAGATTACGGAAATCTTCTACATGCACTGCCGTTATGGCTTTACGTTAACTTCAGTTCGTTAAAGAAAGTTTATTAACTTAAATATGTTAAACCAGTTATTTGAAGCATTTCGATATCGATTGCTAAATGCGTATATACAACAAAATCGATTTTATACCTAAATATAAGATTAGGGAATTCTTCTAAATGCACTGCCGTTATGCCGCCATTGCTTTATGCCAACTTCAGTTCGTTAAAGAAGGTTTATGAACTTAAATATTTTAAACTAATGATTTGAAGCATTTCGATATCGTGTATATATACAAGAAAATCGACTTTATACCTAAATATAAGATTACGGAATTCTTCTACATGCACTGCCGTTATGCCGCCATGGCTTTATGTTAACTTCAGTGCGTTAAAGAAGCTTTATTAACTTAAATATATTAAACTAATGATTTGAAGCATTTCGATATAGATTGCTAAATGAGTATATACAAGAAAGTCGACTTTATACCTAAATATAAGATTACGGAATTAATCGAAATACTCTCCCGTTATGCCGTTATGGCTTTATATCACCTTCATTACGTTAAAGAAGGTTAATTAACTTAAATATGTTAAATTAATGAATTGAAGATTTTCGATATCGATTGCTAAATGTGTAAATATAAGAAAGTCGACTTTATACCTAAATATAAGATTGCGGAATTCATCGAAATACACTCCCGTTATGCCGTTGTGGCTTTATATCACCTTCATTACGTTAAAGAAGCTTTATTCACTTAAATATATTAAACTAATGAGTTGAAGCATTTCGATATCGATTGCTAAGTGAGTATGTACAAGAAAGTCGACTATATATCTAAATATAAGATTACGGAATTCATCGAAATACACTCCCGTTATGCCGTTATGGCTTTATATAAATTTCAGTACGCTAAAGAAGGTTAATTTACTTAAATATGCTAAACTAATGATTTGAAGCATTTCGATATCGATTGCTAAATGTGTATTTACAACAAAATCGATTTTATACCTAAATAAAAGTTTACGGAATTCACCCAAATATACTGCCGTTATGCCGTTGTGGCTTTATGTAAACTTCGGTAAGATAAAGAAGGTTAATTAACCTAAATATGCTAAACCAGTTATTTGAAGCTTTTCGATATCGATTGCTAAATACAAGAAAATCGACTTCATACCTAAATATGAGATTACGGAATTCTTATAAATGCACTGTCGTTATGCCGCCATGGCTTTATATTACCTTCATTACGTTAAAGAAGGTTAATTAACTTAAATATGTTAAACTATTGATTTGAAGATTTTCGATATCGATTGCTAAATGTGTAAATACAAGAATATCGACTTTATACCTAAATATAAGATTACGGAATTCTTCTACATGCACTGTCGTTATGGTGCCATGGCTTTATATCACCTTCATTACGTTAAAGAAGGTTAATTAACTTAAATATGTTAAACTAATGATTTGAAGCATTTCGATATCGATTGCTAAATGAGTATATACAAGAAAATCGACTTTATACCTAAATATAAGATAACGAAGTTCTTCGAAAGGCGCTGCCGTTATGCCGAAAGGGCCCTTTTGTAGACTTCAGTAAGAAAAAGAGGTTAATTAACTTAAATATGTTAAACTCATGATTTGAAGCATTTCGATGTCGATTGCTAAATGCGTATATACAACAAAATCGACTTAATACCTAAATATAAGATTACGGAACTCTTCTAAATGCACTGCCGTTATGCCGTTAAGGCTTTTGTAGACTTCAGTAGAATAAAGAGGGTTAATTATCTTAAATATGTTAAACTCATGATTTGAAGCATTTCGATATCGATTGCTTAATGTGTATATACAAGAAAATTGACATTATACTTAAATATAAGATTACGTAATTCTTCCAAATGTACTGTCGTTATGCCGCCATGGCTTTGTATCACCTTCAATACGTTAAAGAAGGTTTATTAACTTAAATATGTTACACTAATGATTTGAAGCATTTCGATATCGATGGCTAAATGAGTATATACAATAAAATCGAATTCATACCTAAATATAAGATTACGTAGTTCTTCTAAATGCACTGCCGTTATGCCGTTAAGGCCTTTGTAGACTTCAGTAAGATAAAAAGCGTTAATTAACTTAAATATGTTAAACTAATGATTTGAAGCATTTCGATATTGATTACTAAATGTGTATGTACAAAAAAATCGACTTAGTACTAAATATAAGATAACGGAATTCATATAAATATACTGCCGTTATGGCTTTATGTAAACTTCAGAAAGATAAAGAAGGTTAATTAACTTAAATATGCTAAGCCAGTTATTTGAAGCATTTCGATATCGACTGCAAAATGTGTATATACAGAAAAATCGACTTTATGCCTTAATATAGGACTACGGAATTCTTCCAAATGCAGTGCCGTTATGGCTTTATGTCAACTTTAGTTCGCTAAAGGAGGTTTATTAGCTAAAATATGTTAAACCAGTTATCTGAAGCATTTCGATATCGATTGCGAAATGTATATATACAAGAAAAACGACTTTATACCTAAATATAAGATTGCGGAATTCTTCAACAGGTACTGTCGTTATGCCGCCATGGCTTTATATCACCTTCATTACGCTAAAGAAGGTTAATTATTTTAAATATGTTAAACTAATGGTTCGAAGCATTTCGATATCGATTGCTAAATGTGTAGATACAAGAAAATCGACTTTATACCTAAATATAAAATTATAACATTACGGAATTCTTCTAAATGCACTGCCGTTATGCCGCCCTGGCTTTATATAAACTTCAATACGTTAAAGAAGGTTAATTAACTTTAATATGTTAAACTAATGATTTGAAGCATTTCGATATCGCTTGTATATACAAGAAAATCGAATTTATACCTTAATATAAGATAACGGGATTCTTCTAAATGCACTGCCGTTATGCCGCCATGGCTTTATTTCAACTTTAATACGATAAAGAAGGTTTATTAACGTAAATATGTTAAACTAATGAGTTGAAGCATCTCGATATTGATTGCTAAATGTGTATATACAACAAAATTGACTTTATACCTAAATATAAGATTACTGAATTCCTCTAAATGCACTGCCGTTATGCCGCCATGGCTTTACGCCAACTTCCGTTCGTTAAAGAAGGTTTATTAAATTAAATATTTTAAACTAATGATTTGAAGCATTTCGATATCGATTGCTAAATGTGTATATATAAGAAAATCGACTTTATACATAAATATAAGGTTACGGAATTCTTCTAAATGCACTGCCGTTATGCCGCCATAGCTTTATATCAACTTCAATACGTTAAAGAAGATTCATTAACTTAAATATGTTAAACTAATAATTTGAAGCATTTCGATATCGCTTGCTAAATGTGTATATACAAGAAAATCGAATTTATACCTAAATATAAGATAACGGGATTCTTCTAAATGCACTGCCGTTATGCCGCCATGGCTTTATATCACCTTCATTACGCTAAAGAAGGTTATTTATTTTAAATATGTTAAACTAATGATTTGAAGCATTTCGATATCGATATCTAAATGTGTATATAAAAGAAAATCGACTTTATACCTAAATAAAAGATTACGGAATTCTTCTACATGCACTGCCGTAATGCCGCCGTGGCTTAATGCCAACTTCAGATCGTTAAAGAAGGTTTATTAACTTAAATATTTTAAAAGCTAATGAGTTGAAGCATCTCGATATCGATTGCTAAATGTGTATATACAACAAAATCAAACTTTATACCTAAATGTAAGATTACGGATTTCTTCTAAATGCACTGCCGTTATGCCGCCATGGCTTTAGTCAACTTCAGTACGTTAAAGAAGGTTTATTAACTTAAATATGTTAAACTAATGATTTGAAGCATTTCGATATCGTTGCTAATGTGTATATAAAAAAATCGATTATACTAAATTAAGTTACGGAATTCTTCTAAATGCACTGCCGTTATGCCGCCATAGCTTTATATCAACTTCAATACGTTAAAGAAGATTCATTAACTTAAATATGTTAAACTAATAATTTGAAGCATTTCGATATCGCTTGCTAAATGTGTATATACAAGAAAATCGAATTTATACCTAAATATAAGATAACGGGATTCTTCTAAATGCACTGCCGTTATGCCGCCTTTCCTTTATATCACCTTCATTACGCTAAAGAAGGTTATTTATTTTAAATATGTTAAACTAATGATTTGAAGCATTTCGATATCGATATCTAAATGTGTATATAAAAGAAAATCGACTTTATACCTAAATAAAAGATCACGAAATCCTTCTACATGCACTGCCGTAATACCGCCGTGGCTATATGCCAAATTCAGATCGTTAAAGAAGGCTTATTAACTTAAATATGTTAAACTAATGAGTTGAAGCATCTCGATATCGATTGCTAAATGTGTATATACAACAAAATCGACTTTATACCTAAATATAAGATTACGGAGTTCTTCTAAATGCACTGCCGTTATACCGTTAAATCTTTATGTAGACTTCAGTAAGCTAAAAAATGTTTATTAATTTAATATGTTAAACTAATGATTTGAAGCATTTCGATATCGATATCTAAATGTGCATATAAAAGAAAATCGACTTTATACCTAAATAATTTATTTATTTTTATTTTATTTTATAAAAGTTTACATAACAATAAAATTATTACATAAACTATAAATAACGCAGCACTAGCATCGGAGGCTTTCGGCTGGCATGTTGACTAGTGCGGTATCAAATGCGTCGGAGTAGGTCGGTATCTCTGAGGAAATTATATATCCTGCTGATGTTATTGTCCAGCGGGTTTTTTAGCAGCTGTGTGGGGTTAATACCATTGAAATGAAGTTGTCTTTGGGCATCAAGTTTCGGGCAGCAATCCAAGAGGTGGTTAATGCTGAGTGAAAAGTTGCAGAACGGGCAGCAACTAGGAGTAGCGCCTTGAAGCAAATGAGAGGCAGTAATAATCGTGTGGCCAAGCCGGAGTCGGGTATATGGAGTTGTGTAGTTTGTCGGCATGGTCGGAGAGAAGCAGGGTTTTGTACGACTGGGATTGATTGAGGAGTAGTGATGGCTATACCGGCTCCACTCGGATAGCAATTTTTTTTTCCTCTCATTATTTATAAACCGGTAGATATCTCTTTTAAAAAGGACGTTGGAAGTTATGGTAGGTGTAACAACCATATCTTTAGCGACCTTATCAGCAATCGTGTTGCCCTTTATATCTGCGTGACCGGGGACCCACATGATTTTGATATTCCCGGGGTGTGAAATAAGGATGTTTCGGATGTTTTCAATAACGGGGTTGGTTTGATTACATTCCTTGATAGCTTGAAAACATGACATACTGTCAGAGCAAATTATAAATTTTCCTTTATTTCGTACGGAATAAAGCATCGCCTTGAATATTGCCACGGCTTCTGCTGTGAAAATCGAGCAGAAATTAAACAAAGTACCATAAGTAATTACTTCTCCATGTTCTTTCACGACAGCAAATGAAGTCTGTGATGATTTTGAACCGTCGGTAAAAATCAGATCCCATCCAGTGGATTTGTATTTCGCTGCTACTTCGAGGAAATTTGCCTTGTATACATCGTTGGCAGTATTCGCCTTCCGCAGGTGGACAAGTTCATTGATAAAAGAATCATTTTTAAACAGCCACGGCGGATGAACGCTTTTGCGAATACGAGGCCTTTGGAGTGGAAGGCCGTTATCCTTTGCGAATTTGATACATAAGTAAACGGATGATTGTACTTTGGGTGGCCGTTTGCGCGAAATCGCTAATTGTAGGTCCTTTCTAAGAAGAGCGTTCGGTGAAAACATCAGCTTAGCGTAGAGTTTGCGAACTGAATCTTCGGCGTCATCGAGTATTGTATTTAGCCCAGATTCTGCAAATAAATTATTTAAGGGAGTCGTTGGAAACGCGCGCAGCGATCTTCGAATTGCAGCCTGGTAAGGGGCAGTCAGCATTTTCAACTTATTTTTTGCGTGATGTCCATAAACTTCCAAACCGTATTGTATAGTTGAGACCATAAGTGCCCTGGTTACGTTAATCAACAATGCCGGACCGAGAAAACTTAACTATTAATAGTTTGGACATTAGTCTATCTCTTACATATTGACAATGTTGAGCGAAAGAGTACTTAGAGTCTAGTATTATACCTAAAAACTTAAGGCTATTTGTACAATTTATGGTTACATCGGAAAAAGTTATGGTATGGGTGCTACAATTTCTTTTTCTACAAATGTGCAAAAATTTAGATTTGCTAGGGGAAATTGAAGCGCCGGAAGTTTGCGACCAGGAAAAGATTTTGGAGAGGATATCGGAGAAGGTTCTTAGAACTGCTGCTTGATCAGTGTTTTTGGAATACACCAGAACATCGTCAGCGTACAGTTGGTGCTCAATAGTGGTAAATTTAGACAGTAATTCGCTGAGTTCATCAAACGCTATAATGAAGAGTATCACCGATAAGGGTGATCCTTGAGGAGTGCCATTATCTAGGGGAAGGATAGAGGAACGGGTGTTCGAGATAAGGACGCTTATTTTACGATGGGATAAAAAAGATTTTATAAAATTTAAGATTCGCGGACCCACTTTCCATTTGGTTAGTTGCCTTAGTACGATATGAATACCTATTCGATCAAAGGCTTTTAGAAAATCGAGAGACATCAGGGAGATGTGATTTTTATTTGACAAAGCATTAGAAATGTAGTGGTCAAGATGGACAAGTGAGTCAATAGTTCCCTGCCCTCTTTTGAATGCAACTTGGTTATAATGGATGAAATTATTTTTGCGGGCATACCAGGAGAGTCTGGTAGCAATCATTTTTTCTAGCAGTTTGCCTAAACACGGGAGAAGGGAGATTGGGCGGTAACTGCAGACATCAAGGGGAGATTTACCAGGTTTGAGGATGGGAACTATCAAGCTAGTTTTCCAAGCTTGGGGGTAAATGCCTGTAGAAAAAATGTTATTGTAGAGGTTAAGAAGGCGGGATAGGATAGGAAGGGGAAGGTTCTTGATAATGGGGTAAGAAATTCTATCGTGGCCAGGTGTTTTGCCTTTTACCGAAGAAAGGGCAGAGACCAGCTCAAAATGCGTTAAGTCTTTTTCTAAGTTCTTGGCAGAGATCGAAAGATTGCTGGGTGGAAACCGGGAAGAGGTTATCTGGTACTTATTTGCAATAAATTCAGGGGGGAAGTTGCTATCGGAGGCGGCCGTAGAAAAGTAGTTGGCGAACTCTTGAGCTATATCTAGAGGATAAAGAAGAGTGCCGCGAGCAGAACTTAAGGCAGATATTGCAGAAAAAGAAGCCATCCCAGATAGTATTTTGATGTCGGCCCAGATCCTTCTTGGGTTGGATGACGAGTTAATGTTGCTGGTAAATTTTTCAAAGCAGGCAGCTTTCGCAAGTTTGGCTTTGCGGCGAAAATTAGCATTAGCTTTTTTATACTGAAGCAGATTGGAGGAAGACCTTTCACGCTTATATTCGTGCCATGTACTTTGTTTGGCTTGCCTTAAAGTTGAAAGTTCAGCGCTCCACCACAATGGAGCCGGCCTACGAGTTTTGCTACCTGATTGTGGGATAGATAGATTAGCCGCACTTCTGATGATTTTTTGGACGCGGGACGCTTCTTCGTTGACGTTGAGGGAAATGGGATAGGAGCTGCAACCATGTAGACACGCATCTTGGAACTTTAGCCAATCAGCAGAGTCAGTCTGGTATTTCAGCCTCGGGCGAAATGTTGAAGGAAAACGGTTTGAAGGGAGTCTGGTAATAATGGGAAAATGATCACTGCCATGGAGGTCATCAATTACTTGCCAAGTGCATTTGGTAGAAAGGGAAATCGAACATATGGTGAGGTCAAGGTGGGTGAAGGATTTGTGAGTGGAGAAGTGAGTCGGGGAGCCGTTATTAAGGACAAAGGAGTTGGAGGCAAGGATTGAATCTTCAATTACACGGCCCTTAGCATTAAGCGAAGTGGAACCCCACATAGGGCTCCAGGCGTTAAAATCGCCTGCCAAAATAAAAGGACTATCAGTTGACGGAAAAATACTATTAAAGTCAGTGGTTGAAAATGCTTGATCAGGAGGGTAGTAGGCGCAGACAATGGATATTTTATTGGGCGATTGAATTTCTAATACCAAGGAAGAGATGCGGGACTGGAGAGGATAACATTTGTGCGGGACATTTTTCTTCACTAAGATACCAATTCCTTGCTTACTAGATACAATATGTGGCAAGTTATGAAAGTATCCAACATAAGCCAAAGGGGTACGAGCGTTGACCGTGTAGGGGAGGTGGGTTTCATTTAAAAGAATTACAGAGGGATTGTGTGATTTAATTAATATTTCAAGATCGATGAAATTATTGTAATATCCGTTTATGTCCCACTGTAAGGCTACAAACATATGGAACAAAAGAGAAAAGAAAGCTGGTATTTGTTTTTGTTAAGTACATGGGTAAAAATATTATGAGTTAGAAATGTCCATATTATTAGTTTCTGCTGGTTGCGAAGGTGAGGAAAGCGTAGTTGAGTCATCATGTTTATTAGTTGGAGATTGAGAGGAAAGAGGGATAGGAAGGGGAGAGGAAAGTGACGTGCAATAGCGCGAGAGTATGTCTGTTAAGTTGGGAGAGTCAGATAAATACATATTGCAATTATTTTGAGAGAGTGGATTATCAACGATTGCGTTGGTTGCTGTTGGGTTTTTGTTAAATGATTGCGGATTAAGGTCAGCTGTGTGAGAGTTAAGTGAGGACGAGATGTTCTTTGTGGAAGATGATGGTTTGGTTGAGTATGTATGTAATGAGTTGTTATTGATGGTTTGTGAGGAGTTTGCGGGGTTGGAAGGGGAATTTTTTTCGTTTGAGTCTGCAGTTGTTTGTGGTTTTTCGTTATTGTTGAATTCGGACGACTTTAACACATTGGCAAATGATGAGGGGTTAAGGGGAGCCGGGATTGTATTTTTGTATTTTTTTATTGCTTCGTGCATACTGCATTTTTCTAATGTTTTAATACGTAGTATTTCTTTAGTTTGTAGAAATTTTGGGCAAGCGTTTGAGGAGGACGGATGCTCTCCAGAACAGTTAGCGCACATTGTTCTTATACATTCGGTAGGGGAGTGGGGAGGGAGATAGCAATTGTTACACATTGGGAAATTTTTGCAGTATTTTGTTGTATGGCCTAGTTTTTGACACGACTTGCATCTCATGGGGTTTGGGATGTATGGACGGACAGAACGGATTCTCCATGCGACTTCAATTTTTTCGGGAAGATGATATTTATCAAATGATAAGAGAATTGAGCCAGTAGGCTTAGATACACCATCAATTATTCTATTAAACTTATATATAGAAGTTACGCCGTGCGCCTTAAGACCCTCTATAATGTCGCTTTCAGGCAAATGAGTCAGGAATGGAGCAAAAATGGTTCCTTTTACGCTGTTCAAGTTATCGTGAAGTTTAGCGGTGATATCGCACACTCCCGGAAAAGATTTAGCTGACAAAAACTTTTCTGCAATTTTCTTATTTTTGAGAAGCAAAAGTAAACTGCCGTCGCGAAGCTCGGATATAGTGTTGACATCTTTGCTAATGGCTAGTATACCTTTATGTACGGCAAAACACGATAAGCTCGTTAGTGGTTTGTTACCTTCCAATGCTTTTATTATGATGAATTTAGGATCGTCTTTTTTTGTAATAGGTAGTTCTGGGAATAAATCCAATGGAGTCGTTTCTGATTTTTTTCGTTTAGGTCTGGAGCTCGGAGAAAGCAGGGCGAACCTGTTATCTCCGAGGTTAGAAGCCCCGGGGGGCATATTGGCAAATTGTTGATTTGTGACACTGACTTTATAAGCGCGGCTTAGTTAAGTAAACAACAAATGCACGTGTTTTAATACGAATAGCACTGATAAAGAGAATTGAAAACAAACGCACTGTGTTAGAAACGCAACTGTTCCCGCTGAGTGATAGTCGGAGACTGATACCTAAATAAAAGATTACGAAATCCTTCTACATGCACTGCCGTAATACCGCCGTGGCTATATGACAAATTCAGATCGTTAAAGAAGGTTTATTAACTTAAATATGTTAAGCTAATGAGTTGAAGCATCTCGATATCGATTGCTTATGTGTATATACAACAAAATCGACTTTATACCTAAATATAAGATTACGGAATTCTTCTACATGCACTGCCGTTATGTCGCCATGGCTTTATATCAACTTCAATACGTTAAAGAAGGTTAATTAATTTAAATATGTTAAACTAATGGTTTGAAGCATTTCGTTATCGATTGCTAAATGTGTATATACAAGAAAATCGACTTTATACCTAAATATAAGATTACGGAATTCTTCTAAATGCACTGCCGTTATGCCGCCATGGCTTTAAGCCAACTTCAGATCGTTAAAGAAGGTTTATTAACTTAAATATGTTAAACTGATGAGTTGATCCATCTCGATATTGATTGCTAATGTGTAATACAACAAAATCGACTTTATACCTAAGTATAAGATTACGGAATTCTTCCAAATGCACTGCAATTATACCGTTATGGCTTTATGTTAACTTCAGTTAGTTAAAGAAGGTTAACGGTCTTAAATATGTTAAACTAATGATTTGAAGCATTTCGATATCGATTGCTAAATGTGTATATACAACAAAATCGACTTTATACCTAAATATAAGATTACGAAATTCTTCCAAATGTACTGTCGTTATGCCGCCATGGCTTTATATCGACTTCAATACGTTAAAGAAGGTTAACTAACTTAAATATGTTAAACTAATTATTTGAAGATTTTCGATATCGATTGCTAAATGTGTATGTACAACAAAATCGACTTTATACCTAAATATAAGATTACGGAATTCTTCTAAATGCACTGTCGTTATGCCGGCATGGCTTTATATCACCTTCATTACCTTAAAGAAGGTTAACTCACTTAAATATGTTAAACTAATGATTTGAAGCATTTCGATATCGGTTGCTAAATGTGTATGTACAACAAAATCGACTTTATACCTAAATATAAGATAACGGAATTCATATATATATATATACTGCCGTTATGCCGTTATGGCTTTATGTAAACTTTAGTAAGATAAAGAAGGTTAATTAACTTAAATATGCTAAACCAGTTATCTGATGCATTTCGATATCGATTGCTTAATGTGTAAATACAAGAAAATCGACTTTATACCTAAATATAAGATTACGGAACTCTTCCAAATGCACTGCCGTTATACTGTTATGGCTTTATGTACACTTCAGTGAGAAAAATAAGGTTAATTAACTTAAATATGTTAAACTAATGAGTTGAACCATCTCGATGTCGATTGCTTATGTGTATATACAAGAAAATCGACTTTATACCTAAATTTAAGATTACGGAATTCTTCTACATGCACTGCCGTTATGCCGCCATGGCTTTATATCAACTTCAATACGTTAAAGAACGTTAATTAACTTAAATATGTTAAACTAATGGTTTGAAGGATTTCGTTATCGATTGCTAAATGTGTATATACAAGAAAATCGATTTTTACATAAATATAAGATTACGGAATTCTTCTAAATGCACTGCCGTTATGCCGCCATGGCTTTAAGCCAACTTCAGATCGTTAAAGAAGGTTTATTAACTTAAATATGTTAAACTAATGAGTTGAACCATCTCGATATTGATTGCTAATGTGTATATACAACAAAATCGACTTTATACCTAAATATAAGATTACGGAATTCTTCCATATGCACTGCCATTATACCGTTATGGCTTTATGTTAACTTCAGTTTGTTAAAGAAGGTTTATTAACTTAAATATGTTAAACCAGGTATTTGAAGCATTTCGATATCGATTGCTTAATGCATATATAAAAGAAAATCGACTTTATACCTAAATATAAGACTACGGAATTCTTCCAAATGTACTGTCGTCATGCCGCCATGGCTTTATATCAACTTCAATACGTTAAAGAAGATTAATTAACTTAAATTTGTTAAACTAATGATTTGAAGCATTTCGATATCGATAGCTAAATGTGTATGTAAAAAAAAATCGAATTTATACCTAAACATAAGATTACGGAATTCTTCCAAATGTACTGTCGTTATGCCGCCATGGCTTTATATCAACTTCATTACGTTAAAGAAGGCAAATTAACTTAAATATGTTAAACTAATGATTTGAAGCATTTCGTTATCGACTGCTAAATGTGTATATAAAACAAAATCGACTTTATACCTAAATATAAGATTACGGAATTCTTCTGCATGCACTGTCTTTATGCCGCCATGGCTTTATATCACCTTCATTACGTTAAAGAAGGTTAACTAACTTAAATATGCTAAACTAATGATTTGAAGCATTTCGATATCGATTGCAAAATGTGTATGTACAACAAAATCGACTTTATACCTAAATATAAGATAACGGAATTCATATAAATATACTGCCGTTATGCCGTGATGGCTTTATGTAAACTTCAGTAAGATAAAGAAGGTTAATTAACTTAAATATGCTAAACGGGTTATTTGAAGCATTTCGATATCGATTGTAAAATGTGTATATACAAGAAAATCGAATTTATGCCTAACTTTAAGACTACGGCATTCTTCCAAATGCAGTGCCGTTATGGCTTTATGTCAACTTCAGTTCGCTAAAGGAGGTTTATTAACTTAAATATGTTAAACCAGT
>JAPZAG010002744.1:0-14547 GCA_027475135.1 Bactrocera correcta | reverse complement strand
TATTTTTAAAAAAGCAAATTTTTAGCTTTTTTAGCCCGATTAGCTGCCGTTTTATAGTGAAATTAAAGTGAAAGCTTCCATGTCCTTGAAGCTTTTTGTATTATAATATTAAAAATGTCAAAAATAATGCTAAATTCTATAAAGAAGGTATTTGTTTTGCTGCAGTTTTATAGTATAATTGGCGTGAAAGCTTCGATGTGCTTTGGAGCTTTTTGTAATATCAATATTAAAAATGTCAAAAATTAATATAAAGTTTTATAAAAATTGGTATATTTTTGTTTAAATGCTATTCAATTGGTGTGAAAGCTTTACGAAAACCCAACATGCCTTGGAGCTTTATGTTTAGTGAAAAAATCTTTATTGAAATTAGCTCCAACTTTAGCTTTATTAGCCAAATATATACAATTTCAGAAATTTTTTGGAAAATCAGCTATAATATCAGCTTCAATGTGCTTATGAGCTTTTTTTTGGAATTACTGCTAGAAATGCCGAAAATAGTTAACAAATTTTATAAAGTTATTCACATTCTTGTTAAAATATTTTCTTATTTGTTTAGACTGATTATGAAATTGTGAAAGCTTCGCTGTGCTTTGGAGCTTTTTGTTAAAGTAGTACTAGTAATGCCAGAAATTGTTGCCAAATTTTATAAAAAGAGCTATATTTTTGGTCAGACTTTTTCCCTCTTCCTCACTGATTTTAAAAATTGTAAAACCTTTTTGTGCTTTAAAGCTTTTTGTTAAACTAGCACTAGTAATGCAGAAATTGTTGCCAAATTTTATAAAAAGAGCTATATTTTCGTTAGACTTTTTCTTACTTGATGACTGATTACAAACGTGTGAAAAGCTTCGATATGCCTTTGAGCTTTTTGTGAAAATACTCTTAGAAAAGTCAAAAATAGTTACAATTACCATAGGAAGAGCTATAATTTTTCTCACTGATCATGAAATTGAGAAAAGCTTCGCTATACCTTGGAGCTTTTATTTTTTAATTATTACTATTAAAATACCAAAAATAGCTTCCATATTTAATGAAGAGAACTATTTTTTTCTTCTGGCTTTTATTACTTTCTGACTGGTTATAAAAGTGTAAAAGCTCCCATGTGCTTTGGAGCTTTTTGCTAAATTATTGCTAGAAATGCTACAAATTGTCGCCAAATTTTATAAAAATAGCTACAGTTTTTTCTCAGATACTTTTTATTCTCATTGACTGATTATAAAATTGTCAAAGCTTTAATGTGCCTTCGAGCTTTTTTTGAAATTATTATTACAAATACTAAAAATAGCCGCCAAGTTCTATAAAAAGAGCTATATTTCTGCTAAAATATTTTCTGACTTCATTTGACTGATTCTTTCCACGTTATTTTTAACCGCTTCCCCCCCCACTGTTATTTCCACCTTGCCAGTGTATATAAATCATAAAAAGTTAGTGACTCCGTCATGTCAACAAACGCATTTCACCATAAATTTTCGATACATTAGCACATTTTCAGCGCAGACATTGGCATGTCAAATGATATTCCCCACAGACGGGGGGGTGAAGAGGCACGAAATGAGCTTGCGGCAAAGTTTAACCTCAACAAATCAAGTGTAACCGCCCGCATTAATAAGTTGTAGCTAACAAATTGCTACAAGTCAAAGTCATTGCGACTGTCAAACATTCAAAAACGATGCATAAATTTTGAATAGTAATAGAACAACAACAAAAAACAAGCTAGAATAATGAAAAATTTGTACCAAAGGCAATAGAAAAGCAACAAAAATGCGCACGCATGACAGAAATATATGAAATAAATAAATATAGAATTTGTAGCGTGTGTATGGCGGGGGTGCGTTGACAGTTGGCCCGCAAAGGGTTAAACACCTACATTTGTCGGCATGATTTGTGAATTAGTATAGCACGCATTTAGGCGCGCAAACAAATTGTATTTGAGTGCTTACATAAATGCGTGAAAAGTGGTGATCATAAAAAAGCAACAACAACAAAAGCAAGAATATTAGTTGTAAAACCACAATAATGGGGTTAAAGGCAGCATTTTCATTGGAAAACTCCAGACAGCTGCTTCGTTTGAGTTATTCTTTCAATATTGTTGTTGCTTTTGTTTTTTTGTATTTGTGTTGCTAACAGTAAATAGGCGCCCGCTGCGCAGCTAAGCATATTTTGTCACGCATTGGCCACAGCAGAAAAGAATAATAAATTTTTGAGGCTTTAGTACACACTATTGACTTCGTTGAATAATGAGGGAAAGGTGGGGTGTAATATACGCGCTGAAAGGGTTAAAACAATTAACAATGCGTTACTTACATATTTATGTAGTGTAGTGTAGTATGTACATACATACATATGTATATAATCAGGCATAAAATCAACAAAGTCATAAAAATGAAAATGAAAATTTTTGCTGACAGCTGTCAATTGGTGGAAAATGTCAAAAAGTCATTTCGAAAATTAAAAAAAAGAAAAAAACTTTATTTTAGGCTGCGCCAAAGCATCACAGGTGCAATTCTTATAGCTTCAAGGGTTACTAAAATATTTTTGTCTTGTTTTTCACTGGTTGGCTAGTTGGGTTTATATGACAGCTATAAGCTATAATGCTCCGATCTGAACAATTTTTTCGGAGATTGTAGGGATGCTTTTGGTATTAAGTCATGCCAAATTTCATGAAGATAGCGTGTCAAATATAAAAGTTTTTCATATAAGGACTTGACTTAGATCGATCAGTTTGTATGACAGCTATAAGCTATAGTGCTCCGATCTGAACAATTTATCCGGAGATTATAGCGATGCTTTGGATATTAAGTCATAACAAATTTCAGGAAGATAACGTGTCAAATAAAAAAGTTTTTCATATAAGGACTTTATTCTGATCGGTTGATTTGTATGACAGCTATAAGCTATAGTGCTCCGATCTGAACAATTTGTCCTGAGATTGTAGCAATATCTTGGATAATAGCTCATACCGAATTTCGTGAAGATATTTTGTCAAATAAAAAAGTTTTTCATATAAGGACTTGACTTTGACCGATCAGTTTGTATGACAGCTATAAGCTATAGTAGTCCGATCTGAACAATTTGTTCGGAAATTGTAGCGATGCTTCGGATATTAGGTCATGCCAATTGTAGTGAAGATACCTTTTCAAATAAAAAAGTTTTTCATATAAGGACTTGACTTTGACCAGCCAATCAGCCAACCGTTCAGTGACTCTTTATCTTTGACTGCGACCATCAAAGCTTTGTTTAACGAGTTTCAATCCTGGCAGCCTTGTTTTTGATAAGTGTCGTCCAGTTGCCTGGAAATGGCTACCACGGAAGCCCACGGTCTGGTATTGACACACCACAGATTAAAAGTGTACCAGATAGCAGAGTGAGTAGGAACCTCAAAAGACCACATGAGGAGTCCCTCCTTACCTGCCTTCCGGAATTCGATACAAAATATACATGTAGTACGCTCTTCCATCGCCGTCGTCGTAGAAAATAGAGAAATCTAAAAATATTTATGGTGTTGCCAGATCGTAGTTTCGGGTTAATTTTATAGGCAAAATAAAAGGAGTGCTAGAAAAAGTATTTACAAAAAATAAATCATAATCGTGCAATAAGAAAACTTAAAAAAAAAAAAAAATCAAGGTGTTGCCAGATTGAATTTTTTATTTTTTAAGACAAAATAAATTACTGAATGATAAAAAAAAAATAAAAAATGGAAGAAATAAATCTTAAAAAAATTTCAAAAAATTTTTTTTTTAAAAAAAATTTGGTTGCCCAAAAAAAATTAAAAAAGGTTTTTAAAATTTAAATATTTTAGACAAAATAAATTGGTTGCTAAAAAAATACTTCCAAAAAAAAAAAAAAAACAAAAAAAGAAAACTCCATAAATTTTTTGGTGTTGCCAGATTGAAATTTTAAACAACTTTTTAGGAAAAATAATTGTGGTTAAAAAATATTTCCCAAAAAAAAAAAACATAACACAAAAAAAGATAAAAAAAAAATCCTTTGGGTGCTGCCAGATCAAAATATTTGATGAATTTTTGACAAAATAAATTGAATGGTATAGAAAGTATTTACTTACAAAAAGAAAACATAATCATTCAAAAAGAGCAAACTTACAAATATCTTTTGGGGTTGCCAGTTAAAATTTTTGGGAAAATTTAAAATTAAAAATTGTTTTGTTTAAGAAAAAATTTGAAAAAAAAAATCATAATCATTAAAAAAGAGAAAATTTAAAAAATTTCTTTAGGTGATGCCAGATGAAATTTTTTAAAAAAAAATTAATTGTGTAAAAAATGTTTAAAAAAAGAAAAAGGGGAAAAAATATTTAAAAAAAAAAATTATTCAAAAGAGAAAACTTAAAAAAATATTTGATGTTGCCAGATGGAAATTTGGATAACGTTTTTTAAGTGGGGTGAATTGAAGATTAAAAAATTTACAGAAAACGAAATATATATTTTTTAAATTTTTTTTTTTTTTTTTTTTTTTTTTTAATTTTTTTTATTTTTTTTTAATTTTTTTTTTATTTTTATTTTTTTTTAATTTTTTTTTTTTTTTTTTTTAATTTTTTTTTTTAATTTTTTTTTTTTAATTTTTTTTTTTTTTATTAATAAAATTTCCTTTCCCATTACCAAAAATAACTATTTGCAATCAATGATAAAAAACAATGCCACTTAAACGACAACAAAATTAAATGCACTTCACAATTCAATTGCCTGCATCCACACTAAGTAGTTGTAGGTCCTTTGCCCTCACACCCTGTCCCTTTGTCACTTCATTGCACATCCCTTCGTAATTTCCGCTACACATCTCAAATTTATTTTCCTTTTTTTTGTTTTTGTCTGTGTTTTGTTTTGATAACTTTATCAACTAAAGTGCATTCGCATATCCACTAAATGCTCTAACCCTCGCCCTCTGCACCCTCTTCACGCGCTCTACACTTCATTCTCATGCAATAAATTGTTTATAATTTTTGAAATTGACAGCCGCAGACAATCGCAACACATTGACTGCATATCAAGTCGAAAATCGATGAGGTCCCAATACGCACGTACGATTATCAATGCCACCCTCCAAAGTATTAACGAAAGTTAGCCGCATTAATAGCCAAGACACATGTGCCACATCCCACACTCAGCTACAGCAGTTACACCAGCAGCAGTAAAATATATATGCCAGTAGCTCTAATGGTCAGTTACGTATGCAGGGGTCAGCCACTGACCCGACCCTGAGTGACCGAAGCGCACGCTGGTCCGCGTTGTTGCAATTTGTCACAGCCCAAAAAAATTGTGTGTCAATTGCAGTGCTCTAACTGGGGAGTGCAGGCTGTAACTTTTGTTAGTTCATTGCTGTTATTCGATTTTCATAGCTGTTACAACAACTGATGCTAATCAAACATTTATTGCTGTATTTGAGAGTCACAGCAGTTGTCGGTAGAGTGAGTCAGAGAGAGAGAGATTACTGTAGGAATTAGATAGAGATATTAATGCTGCGTGCAAAAGTTAGAAATCCAAAATATTTGCAAAATTTTAAAAATATTTCATTACATAGTAACGGGTGATTTTTTAAGAGCTTGATAACTTTTTAAAAAAAAAAAAAAGCATAAAATTTGCAAAATCTCATCGGGTTTTTTATTTGAAACGTTAGATTGGTTCATGACATTTACTTTTTGAAGATAATTTCATTTAAATGTTGACCGCGGCTGCGTCTTAGGTGGTCCATTCGGAAAGTCCAATTTTGGGCAACTTTTTCGAGCATTTCGGCCGGGAAAAGCCCGAATTTCTTCGGAAATGTTGTCTTCCAAAGCTGGAATAGTTGCTGGCTTATTTCTGTAGACTTTAGACTTGACGTAGCCCCCCAAAAAATAGTCTAAAGGCGTTAAATCGCATGATCTTGGTGGGCCCAAATTACGGGTCCATTTCTTGAGATGAATTGTTGTCCGAAGTTTTCCCTCAAAATGGCCATAGAATCGCGAGCTGTGTGGCATGTAGCGCCATCTTGTTGAAACCACATGTCAACCAAGTTCAGTTCTTCCCTTTTTTGGCAACAAAAAGTTTGTTAGCATCGAACGATAGCGATCGCCATTCACCGTAACGTTGCGTCCAACAGCATCTTTGAAAAAATACGGTCCAATGATTCCACCAGCGTACAAACCACACCAAACAGTGCATTTTTCGGGATGCATGGGCAGTTCTTGAACGGCTTCTGGTTGCTCTTCACCCCAAATGCGGCAATTTTGCTTATTTACGTAGCCATTCAACCAGAAATGAGCCTCATCGCTCATCGGACACGGACGCGAAACACATTTCGAACCGAACACTGATTTTGGTAATAAAATTCAATGATTTGCAAGCGTTGCTCGTTAGTAAGTCTATTCATGATGAAATGTCAAAGCATACTGAGCATCTTTCTCTTTGACACCATGTCTGACATCCCACGTGATCTGTCAAATACTACTGCATGAAAATCCTAACCTCAAAAAAATCACCCGTTACATACATACATATATGTATGTATGCAAACAATACCCATTACTGCTGTTAGATATTATTATTTGGCAAAAAACTAATTAAATTGTAACAATAACAGTTGGGGCTAGTGCTGTTAAATATTTTTGGGTTGTGGAACCTATGTGGAACTTGTTTCATTTTTCTGCAAAAACATGCGCTTTCAACGTTTTAATTATTTAGAAACTAAAAATGCTGAACTACCATATGTATTGCATGTGGAACGTAATTTTTAGAACAAAATTTGGTGTAATTGGTAATAATACCTCACAATTTACTACTCGAAAACTATGTTGGCTGCAAAATTTCTTAAGGTTTGTCTGCATTTTTCCACTAATTATCTATTTACTATAATTATTATTATTTCCGTTTTCCTTTCTACAAAATACCTACCTACATATGTACATACATACATATGTATATACTTTACCATGTCGTCTGGAAATTTCAGTTACTCTGCTTAACCAAAATTGAAAATTAGATTTTTGTTTGAAGAAGTGACTCAGTTTCGTTGGAAAGGTATTTATAACTTTTGCCATATGCAATAATAAATTGTAAAATTGTTGCAAGAGAATTTTAATTTTATGCAGAAACCACGATTTTCAGCTGGTTAATATTCTTGTTTCGCAACAAATATGGTAGCAAATGGTAATTACCAGCGAGTTGGGAGATTTTAAATATTTTTTAAGCGTGGAACATATGTGGATCCTAAGTGAAGTATCCTAAATATTTGTAAGAAACCGCTAACTAAAACTTTTTACTTAGCTATATCTTAAAATAGCGCAAACTTTTGTTTTTTTGTGTGGAACCTAAGCATCATTTTTGAAAATTTGAATAATAAAAAATTTCTGATATTTTTCCTTTCGAAAAGTATATTGGTTCAGGTTTTTTCTGTATATTTTGTCAAAGTTGCAATTTAAATATTTTCAGTTCAAAAAAAATTTGTGGTTTCTGACTTTTTTCCCTTTTCGAAAATTATGTTTGTTCGAAGTCTTAATGTTTTTGTAAAAGCTTGAACTTCAAATTTTTTTAATTCTTAAAATATTCATGGTACTTTGCCCTCCTCTTAAAGTTACAATTGCACTTTATTTAACTAAAAATCAAATTTACATAAAAGTTTACAATTTTTATGGAGCAGTGATTCAGATTTGTTCAACATTAAAATTTTTAGTAATATTCAATAGTAAACTGTAAAAATGTGGCAAGAATATTTTAATTTTATATAGAAACCACGATTTGAAGCTGATTAGTTTCATGGTTAACTGGAAAATATCATAGAAAATGGAAACTATAAGGCAAGAATGCGATGTAGCGCATTTTGTAAGTGTGGGACATATGTGGATCGTATATGGAACATGCTTATTTTTTGTACACAATATGTTTTTTCAACGTTTTAATTAGCTAGAGATTCAAATTGGAAAAATGCTTGTGGATCGTATGTGGAACATGCTTATTTTTTGTAAACAACATTTTTTTCAACGTTTTAATAAGCTAGAGGTTTAAACTACGAAAAATTCTTGTGGGTGGCATGTGGATCATATGTAGAAAATGCTTAGTTTTTGCAAAAAACATGCGTTTTCAACATTTAAATTACCTAGAATTTCACACGGCAGAAAAGCTTGTGGATCGTATGTGTAACGTATGTTTTATGCATACAATTTTGCATATTTTTAAATGTCCGAAATTTTTCTTCTAAGAAATTATGTTTGTTGCAATTTGTCTCAACATTTTTTTGCATATTTTATCGAAAACCTTTAATAATTGACGAAATACTTACTTTTCTTTGTTTTTCTATCCTATTTTATTTTTTTTTAAGCGAAAAACTGCATTGCTTTTGTTTTTAATTAATTAATGCTTCATGTAGAAGTGTCTTTATTACTAATCAATATGCATTTATATATAGTTTTATATATGTATGTATAAATTTAATTGTAACTATGTACATTACTGTGAATTTTATATATATGTATGTATTTATATGCATTTAAATTAGTACATATTAAAAATTTTTTTATTTATATATATATATTCTTTTTTTTTAAATTTCTACACTGTGTTCTGCTTTTTTTTGCTTTCTGGCTTAATTTACTCAAAGAATAAGGGGGACTTTATGCATTTTTACACAAATCAATTTATTTATTTATTTTTTAATGTACATATATAAATTTTATAGGAATTTATAAATATATATTTGTATGTGTGTACTCTATATACGCTTGTGTTTTTATATATACTACATTTAGGTTTAATTTTTTTTAGTTTAAAGGGTGGTACTTTCACATACTCGTATTAAGCTATTGCTGAGAAATTGTTTTTTATTAATTACTTAATTTTTTTTTTTTTAATTTTTCTTAATTTATTTTACATTCAGCATTTTTCCTGAATTGCTGTGTTATTTTTTTGTTTCTTTTTATTATTATTATTTTTTTTTTTAATTTTTGTTAATTACAGTGTGTTCATTCTAAAAAGCGATTTTCTTGCATTTTTTTACGTCAAACTATTTTAATTTTTTTTCGCCTTTCAACAATATTTTTTTTTTTAATTTTTATGCTATGTTGCACACCGAAATTCTTAACAGCACAAAACAAACAAATGTGTAATTTTTAATTAATATTTCAGTGCATTAATTAACTAAAATTTAATATTGCTTTCCCATTTTTTTTTACAGTGTATTTCTTTTTAATTCATTTTTTGCACTTTTCGGCTGAAAAAGTGTTGTTGTTTATTTTTCACATTTTTTTAAAACTTAAATTAACATTTTTAACTAAAAAAAATCATTTAAAAACATTATTACATGTAAGTGAGGAACATATTGAACTGTTACAAAAACAAATTATTAGCATTTAAAAATTTTAACTAAATAATACAAGCCTTTACGCCTATTAGTTTTATTTTTAATTTTTTTTTTTTTTTAATTATTTGCAGAAAAAATTACACATTTATACAGTGTTCTATGTTAAATTATAATACTCTGAGCGTGTAATGTTGAACGCCACGCCCTCTCCTAAAGCTACTAGGCATTTTTTGGGGGTTTTGGGGGGCAAGTCACTTACATTTGCGGCTAAAGAGAAGTGTTTTTAAATATTTTTCACAGTGCACATGCGAAAAAATTTAAGATAAATGTTATAACATAATTTTTTTTTTTTAAAAATTAAACACAATTATATTTTTATGCAAGTTTGTAAGTAGCAAGAACTAAGTTTTAGTAGTATTTTTAGGTTTTGTTAGAAAAAATTATATTTTTTACACTGAAAGTAACTCTTTGGTTTGAGAACTTAAAAAGTTAACTAAATTTAAAACGCAAAAGTGTACACAAATCAAAATGTTTTAGTTATATAATGCTAAATCTATATAAATAACTATGTGTGTTACAATACTTGCAGAGATAGTTATGGGTATAGGCAGGTGCGCCAGTTAAACAAAAACATAACTTGAAACAGCTAAGAAATGCTCAAAACGAATGTAGAATAACAAATATAGTGTGGAACATATGTGGATTGTATGGGGAAACATAACAAATTTATGATGATTTCAACGTAAAATTAAAAGTGAAATATTTGCGCGAAAGAAATGTCTTAAATTTTTGTGGATGTTATGTGGAACGTAAACCAAAAATTCAATATGTGCACAAAATTCAATGAATTTATTTTAACGTTTTGTGTAACAACTAAATCGCACGTAACGCATGCTGTACAGCATTGGTATGTGATGAAAACTCAAAACAAGCCGTTATACGCCACCTTTTAAAAAACAAGCATGCATTGTTAAGCTTGCCGCCACATTGTTTTTGTTTAACTACCGCATTTCTGCACGTAAATACTCGTTTTAGTAAACATTTGTGTGTGGATCATATGTGGAACATAGTTTTAAACAAGTAGACAAACGCTTTTAAGCTTATTTGTTATACTACTTAAGCTAAATATACATACGTACTTATTATTTATATACATACGAGAGACAAGTAAATGTGCATTGGCGGTAGAGGCTTAGACTGACACTACACTATAGCCTTAGCCTAGTAGCCTAACAAGCAATTGACATATTTTTGTCGCAGTATAGTATGTTGACTGCCATTTTGTTAGCTGCATTGCCACCGCGTTCATATGCGCGCAGGCTCCTTTGTAAGCCCACTAAAGCAACAGGAAAACCTGCTCTTGCGGTCACACATCGTCGAGATCGATGACGGACGAACGGTCGTTATCGTCTCGATCAAACAAATGTCACTGATCCACCTGTGTTGGTGTCTTGCGTTGCAGCTCCTCTAAAGCGCCGCTAACCAGCGCACCAATACCAATACCCATGCCAACACCAGCGCTGCTGCCACTACCATTGTGTTGCACTTCCAGTCCGTTGACCATTTTTTCGATACTCTTCAACTCTGAGGGTGAATTCTGCCGCTTCAGCAGTGATGGTGGCGTCGTTGGCGACATAGAAATCGGACGCGTCGGCGGTGAGTTGGATGAGGCACGTGGACGTGGACTGGAGCTCAAACTGCGCGGTCCATTTTCTATACTGCTACCGGGACCGCTACTACCGGGTCCCAGTGTGGAGGCATCTCCAGCGCCTGACGGGCCGCCACGATTCGCATTCGAACCAGGCGTAACAGCATCAAAGGCAGAACCCAAACTGCCAGGCAAGCTGTACGGCGAGAAGCGATGTCCCTTGAGTCCCTGCAGCGGTGAGACGGGCGTATGTCCTGAGTAGTGTCCGAATAAGGCGGGATGTTGTGCGGCGAGCGCCAATTGCGCATTGAACAGCAAGCCCGGATTGAGACTGGCCGGATTCATGGCGGCGGCCGCAGCTGCCGGATTGTGTAGCAACCCTAGATGTGGTGGCGGATAGAGGCCATGTGGATAGAGGTAAGGCAACAGATGCGGCGACGGGTGTATCGGTGGGGCCCCCCGAAATGTTCGGTGAGGGATATGCGCCAGCTGCATTTAAACCACCAGCAGCGCCCTCTTTCGGACTGCCCGAGGAGGTGGGCCGGAATGCGCCACCCCTGCTGCCGCCCACACTCTCCGAACAGCTCGAATCGCTGCCATCACGTTCGACATCGTCGGATTGTAGGCGACGACGTAGAGCTTCTTCGTTCGCATGATCGCCGGCACCGGCCAAAAGGTTGAACCAGGCTGCAAGGGGTTTAAATTGGTTAGAAAAATGGAATAGATTAAATTAAATAAACAAAAAAATGGCGGTAATGAGAAAATAAATGTGTGAGCTGAAGCGTGCGTAATACTAGCGTAAAAATGTGATTGCACGATCTGAAGTGCGCTAAGCTCTCTTCAGACCTTACTTCAAGCATATATTTGTGGAATATGCTTTTATTTAGACTTACCGGATTGCTGATGCGCATGCATCTGTTGCAACGAATGACTCAAAGGCAATAGTGGGCTCTGCGGCGGGCCGACCACATCCAACGTTTGTCCTCGTCGTCCGCCTGATTGTCGTGTAGCGCCGCATGCGGATGCAAGTGATGCGGTGGTCGACCGGTATGACCCAAATGTAGTGGCGCACGTGAGCTGCTGACATGTGTCGGATTGAGTTTGTCCGAATCGGACCCGCGATTCGACATGAGGGCTTGCCTGTAACAACAGTTGGTAGAATGGCAAAAGACTAATTAGAATATCCAAGTACAAGTTAACTTAGTTAGATATTGAAGGATAGCAAGAGAGAGACTTAAAAGGATAAGGGTATAAATTTCGAGGGACTCCGAAACTTAGATCAATGGCGAGGGGGACATATATGTAGTACTACATATGTATGTAGAGAAGGAGAGAGAGAGAACACACAACCGAAATGTGAGAGAGAGGCACACAGAAAGATAGCTAGAGAGAGAGAGAGAGAGAGAGAAACTTAAGAAGACATATGAATGGATTTCGAGTGACTCAGAAAGAGCGAGATCGCCTATAAAGGAATAGAGAGAGAGAGAGAGAACCGAATTATGAGAGAGAGGCACACAGAAAGATAGCTATAGAGAGAGAGAACCGAAATATGAGAGAGAGGCACATAGAAAGATAGCTAGAGAGAGAGAGAGAGAGAGAGAGAAACTTAAAAAGATATATGAATGGATTTCGAATGACTCAGAAAGAGCGAGATCGCCTATAAAGGAATAGAGAGAGAGAGAGGGAGAGCGCTCGTAAAATACTGTAGCTACAGCTTTTCAATCACTCATTTTAGCTTATTAGAACAATAAGCTTCTTCAATTTAACAAATTTTGCTACACTTCCACTTCAAAGACACCTGCAGTACCCAAAACAATCGACACCCGATAATCTCGCAAAGAGTACTTGCTCCAGTAATTAGCTGGCATTACAACAAATCAAAAATAATCCGCTAAACACAATCAAACGCTGCTCGAAAACACTTAAGCTCCCTCGCCACAACAGCTGACAGCTTACAAGTCACTGACACCAGTGTGTCACAAAAGTATGCGCACAATGAGCGTAAAGTGTATGGCATTATTGCCATTGTAGAGCAAATAAAGTGGATGCGGCAGGAGTTTGCTGGTACAGTGGCGACACTAATACCGCTATGTGTGAATGTATGTTGGAGTATATTTATATAGATACCGTTATTTATGTTGTGCGTGCAAATTTTGTGTGAAAGGGTTGCAGGCTTTCATTTATAGTGTGCATTCTTGATTGCCCGCCACTTAGTTATGACAAATTTTTCTAGCTGCGCTGCGAAAAGGGTGCGATTGTTTGACAAATATGCGTGTAGCGGCTTTGTAGAAGGCTCTGATTTCTTTTTCGTTTATTTTGGCTTTATGAATAGCACTTCAGGGACGGCTTGCCTTTGACTCGATATGGATTTATAGCAAATAAGACGCATTAAATGCCGAACAGTGGCGAAAATAGAGCTGTGATGACGAAAATTTGTATGTATGGATGTGTGTGAATGCTTGTTTACCTTTTTGTGTGTGTGTGTTGCCACAAATGAAAACATTAAGCATTAAAGACATTAGTAATCTAGGATAAACGTTACAAATGCTTGCAATAAGGGCAATTTTGAACAGCATGCGAAGATATATATGTATATGTATACGTATATATATGTATATATGTATTAATGTATATATGTACATGCTCAGATGAAACAAAAAAAAATTAAGTACGAGTGTACCGAAGCTTTAAAACACTGCACGAATAAAAAAGTTTTCCTTACAAAAATTTGGTTGTGGTGGGTCACTTTGTATGACAGCTATATGCTATAGTAGTTCGATCTTAACCATATCTTGAGATATTATAGAATTGTCTTAGGAAATAATTCGTGCTGAATTTCGTGCAGATATCTCTTCGAATAAAAAACTTTTCCATATAAAAACTTGATTTCGGTCACTTACTTTGTATGGCAGCTATATGCTATAGTCGCCTGATCTAAACAATTTCTTGAGATATTATAGAGTTGTTTCGGAAAATAATTCATGCAAAATTTCGTGCAGATATATCTTCGAATAAAAAACATTTCCATATAAAAACTCGATTTCGGTCACTCACTTTGTATGACAGCTATATGCTATAGTGGTCCGATCTGAACAATTTCTTGGGAGATTGTGGCATTATCTTGGAAAATAATCTACCTATAATTTCATGAAGATATCTCTTCAAATAAAAAAGTTTTCTATACTAAAATTTGATTTCGGTCACTCACTTTGTATGACAGCTATATGCTATAGTAGTCCGATCTAAACAATTTTTTGAGATATTATAGAGTTGTTTTGGGAAATAAATTTATACAAAATTTCGTGCAGATATCTCTTCGAATAAAAAAATTTTCCATGTAAAAACTTGATTTCGGTCACTCACTTTGTATGACAGCTATATGCTATATAAATCCGATCTCAAAAATTTCTTGGGGGATTGTAGCACTGCCTTAGAAAATAACCCATACCAAAATTTTTTAAAAATACCTCTTTAAATAATAGAGTTTTCCATATTAAGACTTGATTCCGATCGTTCAGATTGTATGGCAGCTATATGCTATAGTGGTCAAAAATCGGCGGTTTCGATAAAAAAAAAAAAAAATTTCCTTAGAAAGAAAATAATTTTTTTAAAATCTCAGC
>JAPZAG010002743.1:0-14550 GCA_027475135.1 Bactrocera correcta | reverse complement strand
TGTATATACAACAAAATCGACTTTATACCTAAATATAAGTTTACGGAATTCATCCAAATGCACTGCCGTTATGCCATTAGGGCATTATGTAGACTTACTGAAAGCTAAAAAGCGTTTATTAACTTAAATATGTTAGACTAATGATTTGAAGCATTTCGATATCGCTTGCTAAATGTGTATATACAAGAAAATCGAATTAATACCTAAACATAAGATTACGGAATTCTTCCAAATGTACTGTCGTTATGCCGCCATGGCTTTATATCAACTTCAATACGCTTAAGAAGGTTAATTAACTTAAATATGTTAAACTAATGATTTTAGGCATTTCGATATCGATTGCTAAATGCGTATATTTATACAACAAAATCGACTTTATACCTAAATATAAGTTTACGGAATTCATCTAAATGCACTGCCGTTATGCCATTAGGGCATTATGTAGACTTACTGAAAGCTAAAAAGCTTTTATTAACTTAAATATGTTAGACTAATGATTTGAAGCATTTCGATATCGCTTGCTAAATGTGTATATAGAAGAAAATCGAATTAATACCTAAACATAAGATTACGGAATTCTTCCAAATGTACTGTCATTATGCCGCCATGGCCTTGTATCACCTTCAATACGTTTAAGAAGGTTGATTAACTTAAATATGTTACACTATTGATTTGAAGCATTTCGATATCGATTGCTAAATGAGTATATACAAGAAAATCGAATTCTTACCTAAATATAAGATTACGGAATTCAACTACATGCACTGTCGTTATGCCGCCATGGCTTTATATCACCTTCATTACGTTAAAGAAGGTTAATTAACTTAAATATGTTAAACTAATGATCTGAAGCATTTCGATGTTGATTGATAAATGCGTATATACAAAAAAATCGACTTAATACCTAAATATAAGATTACGGAACTCTTCGAAATGCACAGCCGTTATGCCGTTAAGGCTTTTGTAGACTTCAGTAAGATAAAGTGCGTTAAATACCTCAAATATGTTAAACAAATGATTTGAAGCATTTCGATATCGATTGCTAAATGTGTATGTACAACAAAATCGACTTTATACCTAAATATAAGATAACGGATTTCATATAAATATACTGCCGTTATGGCTTTATGTAAACTTCAGTAAGATAAAAAGGTTTAATTAACTTAAATACGCTAAACCAGTTATTTGAAGCATTTCGACATCGATTGCAAAATGTGTATATACAAGAAAATCGACTTAATGCTTAAATATAAGACTACGGTATTCTTCCAAACGCCCTGCCGTTATGGTTTTATGTCAACTTCAGTTCGCTAAAGGAGGTTTATTAACTTAAATATGTTAAACCAGTTATCCGAAGCATTTCGAAATCGCTTGCTAAATGTGTATATACAAGAAAATCGACTTTATACCTAAATATAAGATTACGGAATTCTTCCACATGTACTGTCGTTATGCCGCCATGGCTTTATATCACCTTCAATACGCTAAAGAAGATTAATTATTTTAAATATGTTAAACTAATGGTTTGAAGCATTACGATATCGATTGCTAAATGTGTAAATACAAGAAAATCGACTTTATACCTAAATATAAGATAACGGAATTCATATAAATATACTGCCGTTATGCCGTTATGGCTTTATGTAAACTTTATTAAGATAAAGAAGGCTAATTAACTTAAATATGCAAAACCCAGTTATTTGAAGCATTTCGATATGTATTGTTAAATGTGTAAATACAAGAAAAGCGACTTTATACCTTAATTTAAGATTACGGAATTCTTCTAAATGCACTGCCGTTATACCGTTATGGCTTTATGTAAACTTCAGTAAGATAAAGAAGGTTAATTAACTTAAATATGTTAAACTAATGATTTTCGATTTCGATATCGATTGCTATATGTATATATACAAGAAAATCGACTATATACCTAAATATAAGATAACGGAATTCTTCTTAATGCACTGTCGTTATACCGTTAAGGCTTTATGTAGACTTCAGTAAGATAGAGGGGGTTTTAATTAACTTAAATATGTTAAACTAATGATTTGAAGCATTTCAAAATCGATTGCTAAATATGTAAATACAAGAAAAACAACTTTATACCTAAATAGAAGATTACAGAATTCTTTTAAATGCACTGCAGTTATACCGTTAAGGTTTTATATAAATTTCAGTACGTTAAAGAAGGTTAAATTACTTAAATATGCTAAACTAATGATTTGAAGCATTTCGATATCGATTGCTAAATGTGTATATACAAAAAAATCGACTTTATACCTAAATATTAGATTACGTAATTCTTCCAAATCTACTGTCGTTATGCCGCCATGGCTTTATATCAACTTCAATACGTTAAAGAAGGTTTATTAACTAAAATATTTTTAAAACCAGTTACTTGAAGCATTTCGATATCGATTGCTAGATGCGTATATACAAAAAAATCGATTTTATACCTAAATATAAGATTACGGAATTCTTCTAAATGCACTGTCGTTATGCCGCCATGGCTTTATATCACCTTCATTACGGTAAAGAAGGTTAACTAACTTAAATATGTTAGACTAATGATTTGAAGCATTTCGATATCGATTGCTAAATGTGTATGTACAACAAAATCGACTTTATACCTAAATAAAAGATAACGGAATTCATATAAATATACTGCCGTTATGGCGTTATGTAAACTTCGGTAAAATAAAGAAGGTCAATTAACCTAAATATGATAAACCAGTTATTTGAAGCATTTCGATATCGATTACTAAATGCGTATATACAAGAAAGTCGATTTTATACCTAAATATAAGATTACGGAATTCTTCTACATGCACTGCCGTTATGCCGCCCTGGCTATATGCCAACTTCAGATCGTTAAAGAAGGTTAATTAACTTAGATATGTTAAACTAATGATTTGAAGCATTTCGTTATCGATTGCTAAATGTTTATATACAAGAAAATTGACTTTATACCTAAATAAAACACTGCGGAATTCTTCCAAATGTACTGTCGTTATGCCGCCATGGCTTTATATCAACTTCAATACGTTAAAGAAGGTTAACTAACTCAAATATGTTAGACGAATGACTTGAAGCATTTCGACATCGATAGCTAAATGTGTATATACAAAAAAAATCGACTTTTTACCTAAATATAAGATTACGGAAATCTTCCAAATGCACTGCCGTTATACCGTTTTGGCTTTATGTAAACTTCAGTAAGATAAAGAAGGTTAGTTAACTTAAATATGTTAAACTAATGATTTGAAGCATTTCGATATCGATTGCTAAATGTGTATATACAAAAAAATCGACTTTATACCTAAATATTAGATTACGGAATTCTTCCAAATCTACAGTCGTTATGCCGCCATGGCTTTATATCACCTTAATTACGTTAAAGAAGGTTAACTAACTCAAATATGTTAGACGAATGACTTGAAGCATTTCGACATCGATAGCGAAATGTGTATATACAAGAAAATCGACTTTTTACCTAAATATAAGTTTACGGAAATCTTCCAAATGCACTGCCGTTATACCGTTTTGGCTTTATGTAAACTTCAGTAACATAAAGAAGGTTAGTTAACTTAAATATGTTAAACTAATGATTTGAAGCATTTCGATATCGATTGCTTAATGTGTATATACAAAAAAATCGACTTTATACCTAAATATTAGATTACGGAATTCTTCCAAATCTACTGTCGTTATGCCGCCATGGTTTTAAATATCAACTTCTATACGTTAAAGAAGGTTTATTAACTAAAATATGTTAAACCAGTTACTTGAAGCATTTCGATATCGATTGCTAGATGCGTATATACAAAAAAATCGATTTTATACCTAAATATAAGATTACGGAATTCTTCTAAATGCACTGTCGTTATGCCGCCATGGCTTTATATCACCTTCATTACGGAAAAGAAGGTTAACTAACTTAAATATGTTAGACTAATGATTTGAAGCATTTCGATATCGATTGCTAAATGTGTATGTACAACAAAATCGACTTTATACCTTAAAAAAAAGATAACGGAATTCATATAAATATACTGCCGTTATGCCGTTATTGCTTTATGTAAACTTCAGTAAGATAAAGAAGGTTAATTAACTGAAATATGCTAAACCAGTTATTTGATGCATTTCGATATCGATTGCTAAATGTGTAAATACAAGAAAATCGACCTTATACCTAAATATAAAATTATAACATTACGGAATTCTTCTAAATGCACTGCCGTTATACCGTTTTTAAACTTAAATATGTTAAACTAATGAGTTGAAGCATCTCGATATCGATCGCTAAAGGTGTATATACAAGAAAATCGACTTTTTACATAAATAAAAGACTACGGAATTCTTCCAAATGTACTGTCGTTATGCCGCCATGGCTTTAGATCAACTTCAATACGTTAAAGAAGGTTAATTAACTTAAATATGTTAAACTAATGATTTGAAGCATTTCGATATCGATAGCTAAATGTGTATATACAAGAAAATCGACTTTATCCCTAAGTATAAGATTACGGAATTCTTCTACATGCACTGCCTTTTATGCCGCCCTGGCTATATGCCAACTTCAGATCGTTAAAGAAGGTTAATTAACTTAGATATGTTAAACTAATGATTTGAAGCATTTCGTTATCGGTTGCTAAATGTTTATATACAAGAAAATTGACTTTATACCTAAATAAAACACTGCGGAATTCTTCCAAATGTACTGTCGTTATGCCGCAATGGCTTTATATCAACTTCAATACGTTAAAGAAGGTTAATTAACTTAAATATGTTAAACTTATGATTTGAAGCATTTCGATATCGTTTGCTAAATGCGTATATACAACAAAATCGACTTTATACCTAAATATAGGATTACGGAATTCTTCTAAATGCACGGGTCGTTATGCAGCCATGGCTTTATATCACCTTCATCACGTTAAAGAAGGTTAATAACTTAAATATGTTAAACTAATGATTTGAAGATTTTCGATATCGATTGCTAAATGTGTAAATACAAGAAAATCGACTATATACCTAAATATAAGATAACGGAACCCTTCTACCTGCACTGTCGTTATGCCGCCATGGCTTTATATCACCTTCATTACGTTAAAGAAGGTTTATTAACTTAAATATGTTAAACTAATGATTTGAAGCATTTCGATATCGATTGCTAAATGCGTATATACAACAAAATCGACTTTATACCTAAATATAAGATAACGGAATTCATATAAATATACTGCCGTTATGCCGTTATGGCTTTATGTAAACTTTATTAAGATAAAGAAGGCTAATTAACTTAAATATGCTAAACCAGTTATTTGAAGCATTTCGATATGTATTGTTAAATGTGTAAATACAAGAAAAGCGACTTTATACCTTAATTTAAGATTACGGAGTTCTTCCAAATGCACTGCCGTTACACCGTTATGGCTTTATGTACACTTCAGTAAGAAAAATAAGGTTAATTAACTTAAATATGTTAAACTAATGAGTTGAACCATCTCGATATCGATTGCTAATGTGTATATACAACAAAATCGACATTATACCTAAATATAAGATTACGGAATTCTTCTAAATGCACTGCCGTAGAAGGTTAATTAACTTAAATATTTTAAACTAATGATTTGAAGCATTTCGTTATCGATTGCTAAATGTGTATATACAAGAAAATCGACTTTATACCTAAATATAAGATTACGGAATTCTTCTAAATGCACTGCCGTTATGCCGCCATGGCTTTAAGCCAACTTCAGATCGTTAAAGAAGGTTTTTTTACTTAAATATGTTAAACTAATGAGTTGAACCATCTCGATATCGATTGCTAATGTGTATATACAACAAAATCGACTTTATACCTAAATATAAGATTACGGAATTCTTCCAAATGCACTGCCGTTATACCGTTATGGCTTTACGTAAACTTCAGTAAGAAAAATAAGGTTAATTAACTTAAATATTTTAAACTAATGATTTGAAGTATCTCGATATCGATTGCTAAATGTGCAAGTACAACAAAATCGACATTATACCTAAATATAAGTATACGGAATTCTTCTAAGTGCACTGTCGTTATGCCGGCATGGCTTTATATCACCTTCATTACCTTAAGGAAGGTTAACTAACTTAAATATGTTAAACTAATGATTTGAAGATTTTCGATATCGGTTGCTAAATGCGTATATACAGGAAAATCGACTATATACCTAAATATAAGATTACGAAACTCTTCTACCTGCACTGTCGTTATGCCGCCGTGGCTTTATATCACCTTCATTACGCTTAAGAAGGCTAATTAACTTAAATATGTTAAACTAATGATTTGAAGCATTTCGATATCGATTGCTAAATGCGTATATACAACAAAATCGACATTATACCTAAATATAAGATAACGGAATTCATATAAATATACTGCCTTTATGCCGTTATGGCTTTATGTAAACTTCATTAAAATAAAGAAGGTTAATTAACTTAAATATGCTAAACCAGTTATTTGAAGCATTTCGATATATATTGCTAAATGTGTAAATACAAGAAAATCGACTTTATACCTAAATATAACATTATAACATTACGGAATTCTTCTATATGCACTGCCGTTATGCTGCTTAGGCTTTATCTAGACTTCAGTAAGCTAAAAAGCGTTTATTAACTTAATATGTTAAACTAATGATTTGAAGCATTTCGATATCGACAGTTAATGTGTATATACAAGAAAATCTACTTTATACATAAATATAAGACTACGGAATTCTTCCAAATGTATTGTCGTTATGCCGCCATGCCTTTATGCAAACTTCCGCTCGTTAAAGAAGCTTTATTAACTTAAATATGTTAAACTAATGATTTGAAGAATTTCGATATCGATTGCGAAATATGTAAATACAAGAAAATCGACTTTATACCTAAATATAGGATTACGGAATTCTTCTAAATGCACTGCAGTTATACCGATAAGGCTTTATGTAGACTTCAGTGCGTTAAAGAAGGTTTATTAACTTAAATATATTAAACTAATGGTTTAAAGCATTTCGGTATCGATTGCTAAATGTGTATATACAAGAAAATCGGCTTTATACCTAAATATAAGATAACGGAATTCTTCTACATGCACTGGCGTTATGCCGCCATAGCTTTATGCCAACTTCAGTTCGTTATAGAAGGTTTATTAACTTACCTATGTTAAACTAATAAGTTGAAGCATCTCGATATCGATTGCTAAATATGTATATACAACAAAATCGACTTTATACCTAAATATAAGTTTACGGAATTCATCCAAATGCACTGCCGTTATGCCATTAGGGCATTATGTAGACTTACTGAAAGCTAAAAAGCGTTTATTAACTTAAATATGTTAGACTAATGATTTGAAGCATTTCGATATCGCTTGCTAAATGTGTATATACAAGAAAATCGAATTAATACCTAAACATAAGATTACGGAATTCTTCCAAATGTACTGTCGTTATGCCGCCATGGCTTTATATCAACTTCAATACGCTTAAGAAGGTTAATTAACTTAAATATGTTAAACTAATGATTTTAGGCATTTCGATATCGATTGCTAAATGCGTATATTTATACAACAAAATCGACTTTATACCTAAATATAAGTTTACGGAATTCTTCCAAATGTACTGTCATTATGCCGCCATGGCCTTGTATCACCTTCAATACGTTTAAGAAGGTTGATTAACTTAAATATGTTACACTATTGATTTGAAGCATTTCGATATCGATTGCTAAATGAGTATATACAAGAAAATCGAATTCTTACCTAAATATAAGATTACGGAATTCAACTACATGCACTGTCGTTATGCCGCCATGGCTTTATATCACCTTCATTACGTTAAAGAAGGTTAATTAACTTAAATATGTTAAACTAATGATCTGAAGCATTTCGATGTTGATTGATAAATGCGTATATACAAAAAAATCGACTTAATACCTAAATATAAGATTACGGAACTCTTCGAAATGCACAGCCGTTATGCCGTTAAGGCTTTTGTAGACTTCAGTAAGATAAAGTGCGTTAAATACCTCAAATATGTTAAACAAATGATTTGAAGCATTTCGATATCGATTGCTAAATGTGTATGTACAACAAAATCGACTTTATACCTAAATATAAGATAACGGATTTCATATAAATATACTGCCGTTATGGCTTTATGTAAACTTCAGTAAGATAAAAAGGTTTAATTAACTTAAATACGCTAAACCAGTTATTTGAAGCATTTCGACATCGATTGCAAAATGTGTATATACAAGAAAATCGACTTAATGCTTAAATATAAGACTACGGTATTCTTCCAAACGCCCTGCCGTTATGGCTTTATGTCAACTTCAGTTCGCTAAAGGAGGTTTATTAACTTAAATATGTTAAACCAGTTATCCGAAGCATTTCGATATCGATTGCGAAATGTATATATACAAGAAAATCGACTTTATACCTAAATATAAGATTACGGAATTCTTCCACATGTACTGTCGTTATGCCGCCATGGCTTTATATCACCTTCAATACGCTAAAGAAGATTAATTATTTTAAATATGTTAAACTAATGGTTTGAAGCATTACGATATCGATTGCTAAATGTGTAAATACAAGAAAATCGACTTTATACCTAAATATAAATTTACAACATTACGGAATTCTTCTAAATGCACTGCCGTTATACCGTTAAGGCTTTATGTAGACTTCAGTAAGCTAAAAAATGTTTAATAACTTGTGTATATAAAAGAAAATCGACTTTATACCTAAATATAAGATTACAGAATTCTACTACATGCACTGCCGTAATGCCGCCGTGGCTATATGCCAACTTCAGATCGTTAAAGAAGGTTTATTAACTTAAATATGTTAAGCTAATGAGTTGAAGCATCTCGATATCGATTGCTAAATGTGTCTATACAACAAAATCGACTTTATACCTAAATATAAGATTACGGAATTCTTCCAAATGCACTGCCGTTATTCCGTTATGGCTTTATGTAAACTTCAGTAAGATAAAGAAGGTTAATTAACTTAAATATGTTAAACTAATGATTTTCGATTTCGATATCGATTGCTATATGTATATATACAAGAAAATCGACTATATACCTAAATATAAGATAACGGAATTCTTCTTAATGCACTGTCGTTATACCGTTAAGGCTTTATGTAGACTTCAGTAAGATAGAGAGGGTTAATTAACTTAAATATGTTAAACTAATGATTTCAAGCATTTCAAAATCGATTGCTTAATATGTAAATACAAGAAAATCAACTTTATACCTAAATAGAAGATTACAGAATTCTTTTAAATGCACTGCAGTTACACCGTTAAGGTTCAGTACGTTAAAGAAGGTTAAATTACTTAAATATGCTAAACTAATGATTTGAAGCATTTCGATATCGATTGCTTAATGTGTATGTACAAGAAAATTGATATTATACCTAAATAAAAGATTACGGAATTCACCCAAATATACTGCCGTTATGGCGTTATGTAAACTTCGGTAAGATAAAGAAGGTCAATTAACCTAAATATGATAAACCAGTTATTTGAAGCATTTCGATATCGATTACTAAATGCGTATATACAAGAAAGTCGATTTTATACCTAAATATAAGATTACGGAATTCTTCTAAATGCACTGTCGTTATGCCGTTAAGGCTTTTGTAGACTTCAGTAAGATAAAGAGGGTTAATTAACTTAAATATGTTAAACTTATGATTTGAAGCATTTCGATATGGATTGCTAAATGTGTATATACAAAAAAATCGACTTTATACCTAAATATAAGATTACGGAATCCTTCTAAATGCACTGCAGTTATACCGTTAAGGCTTTATATAAATTTCAGTACGTTAAAGAAGTTTAACTTACTTAAATATGCTAAACTAATGACTTGAAGCATTTCAATATCGATTGCTAAATGTGTATGTACAAGAAAATCGATTTTATACCTAAGTAAAAGATTACGGAAGTCACCCAAATATACTGCCGTTATGCCGTTATGTCTTTATGTAAACTTCAGTAAGATAAAGAAGGTTAATTAACTTAAATATGTTAAACTGATGATTTGAAGCATTTGGATATCGACTGCTAAATGTGTATATACAAGAAAATCGACTTTATACCTAAATATGTCAAATTCAGTTCGCTAAAGGAGGTTTATTAACTGAAATATGTTAAACCAGTTATCTGAAGCATTTCGATATCGATTGCGAAATATATATATACAAGAAAATCGACTTTATACCTAAATATAAGATTACGGAATTCTTCCACATGTACTGCCGTTATGCCGCCATGGCTTTATATCACCTTCAATACGTTAAAGAAGGTTAATTATTTTTAATATGTTAAATTAATGGTTTGAAGCATTTCGATATCGATTGCTAAATGTGTAAATACAAGAAAATCGACTTTATACCTAAAAATAAAACTATAACATTACGGAATTCTTCTAAATGTACTTGCGTTATACCGTTAAGGCTTTATATAGACTTCAGTAAGCAAAAAAAGGTTTATTAACTAAATATGTTAAACTAATGATTTGAAGCATTTCGATAACGATAGTGAAATGTGTATATACAAGAAAATCGACTTTATACCTAAATATAAGATTACGGAATTCTTCTACATGCACTGCCGTTATGCCGTCATGGCTATATGCAAATTTCAGATCGTTAAAGAAAGTTTATTAACTTAAATATGTTAAACTAATGAGTTGAACCATCTCGATATCGATTGCTAAATGTGTATATACAAAAAAATCGACTTTATACCTAAATATAAGTTTACGGAATTCTTCCAAATGCACTGCCGTTATACCGCAATGGCTTTATGTAAACTTCAGTAAGAAAAAGAAGGATAATTAACTTAAATATGTTAAACTAATGATTTGAAGCATATCGATATCGAATGCTAAATGTGTATATACAAGAAAATCGACTTTATACCTAAATATAAGATTACGGAATTCTTCTATATGTACTGCCGTTATGCCGCCATGGCTTTACGCCAACTTCCGTTCGTTAAAGAAGGTTTATTAAATTAAATATGTTAAACTAATGATTTGAAGCATTTCAATATCGATTGCTTAATGTGTATATATAAGAAAAGCGACTTTATACATAAATATAAGATTACGGAGTTCTTCTAAATGCACTGCCGTTATGCTGCCATGGCTTTAAGCCAACTTCCGTTCGTTAAGGAATGATTTGAAGCATATCGATATCGATTGCTTAATGCATATATACAAGAAAATCGACTTTATACCTAAATATAAGATTATGTAATTCTTCTAAATGCACTGCCATTATGCCGTTAAGGCTTTTGTAGACTTCAGCAAAATAAAGATGTTTAATTAACTGAAATTTGGTAAACTAATGATTTGAAGCATTTCGATATCGCTTGCTAAATGTGTATATACAAGAAAATCGACTTTATACCTAAATATAAGCTAACGGAATTCTTCTACATGCACTGCCGTTATGCCGCCATGGCTTTATGCCAACTTCAGTTCGTTAAAGAAGGTTTATAAGCTTAAATATGTTAAACTAATGAGTTGAAGCATCTCGATATCGATTGCTAAATGTGATTATATACAAAATCGACCTTATACCTAAATATAAGTTTACGGAATTCTTCGAATTGCACTGCCGTTATGGCTTTATGTTAACTTCAGTAAGATAAAGAAGGTTAGTTAACTTAAATATGCTAAACCAGTTGTTTGAAGCATTTCGATATCAATTGCAAAATGTGTATATACAAGAAAATCGACTTTATACCTAAATATAAGATTACGGAAATCTTCTACATGCACTGCCGTTTTGCCGCCGTGGCTTAATGCCAACATCCGTTCGTTAAAGAAGGTTTATTAACTTAAATATGTTAAACTAATGATTTGAAACATTTCGATATCGATTGCTTAATGTGTATATACAAGAAAACCGACTTTATACCTAAATATAAGATGATGGACTTCTTCTAAATGCACTGCCGTTATGGCTTTACGTTAACTTCAGTTCGCTAAAGAAGGTTTATTAACTTAAATATGTTAAACCAGTTATTTGAAGCATTTCGATACCGATTGCTAAATGCGTATATACAACAAAATCGACTTTATACCTAAATATAAGATTACGGAATTCTTCTACATGCACTGCCGTTATGCCGCCATGGCTTTATGTTAACTTCAGTGCGTTAAAGAAGCTTTATTAACTTAAATATATTAAACTAATGATTTGAAGCATTTCGATATAGATTGCTAAATGAGTATATACAAGAAAGTCGACTTTATACCTAAATATAAGATTACGGAATTCATCGAAATACTCTCTCGTTATGCCGTTATGGCTTTATATCACCTTCATTACGTTAAAGAAGGTTAATTAACTTAAATATGTTATATTAATGATTTGAAGATTTTCGATATCGATTGCTAAATGAGTATATACAAGAAAGTCGACTATATATCTAAATATATGATTACGGAATTCATCGAAGTACACTCCCGTTATGCCGTTATGGCTTTATATAAATTTCAGTACGCTAATGAAGGTTAATTTACTTAAATATGCTAAACTAATGATTTGAAGCATTTCGATATCGATTGCTAAATGTGTATTTACAACAAAATCGATTTTATACCTAAATAAAAGTTTACGGAATATATACTGCCGTTATGCCGTTATGGCTTTATGTAAACTTCAGTAAGATAAAGAAGGTTAATTAACCTAAATATGCTAAACCAGTTATTTGAAGCTTTTCGATATCGATTGCTAAATACAAGAAAATCGACTTTATACCTGAATATGAGATTACGGAATTCTTATAAATGCACTGTCGTTATGCCGCCATGGCTTTATATTACCTTCATTACGTTAAAGAAGGTTAATTAACTTAAATATGTTAAACTAATGATTTGAAGATTTTCGATATCGATTGCTAAATGTGTAAATACAAGAATATCGACTTTATACCTAAATATAAGATTACGGAATTCTTCTACATGCACTGGCGTTATGGTGCCATGGCTTTATATCACCTTCATTACGTTAAATAAATTTAATTAACTTAAATATGTTAAACTAATGATTTGAAGCATTTCGATATCGATTGCTAAATGAGTATATACAACAAAATCAACTTTATACCTAAATATAAGATTACGAAATTCTTCGAAATGCGCTGCCGTTATGCCGTTAGGGCTTTTGTAGACTTCAGTAATATAAAGAGGGTTAATTAACTTAAATATGTTAAACTAATGATTTGAAGCATTTCGGTATGGATTGCTAAATGAGTATATACAAAAAAATCGACTTTATACCTAAATAGAGGATTACGGAATGCTTCTAAATGCACTGCCGTTATGCCGTTAAGGCTTTTGTAGACTTCAGTAGAATAAAGAGGGTTAATTATCTTAAATATGATAAACTCATGATTTGAAGCATTTCGATGTCGATTGCTAAATGCGTATATACAACAAAATCGACTTAATACCTAAATATAAGATTACGGAACTCTTCCAAATGCACTGCCGTTATGCCGTTAAGGCTTTTGTAGACTTCAGTAAGAAAAAGAGGATTAATTTACTTAAATATGTTAAACTAATGATTTGAAGCATTTCGATATCGATTGCTTAATGTGTATATACAAGAAAATCGACATTATACTTAAATATAAGATTACGTATTTCTTCCAAATGTACTGTCGTTATGCCGCCATGGCTTTGTATCACCTTCAATACGTTAAAGAAGGTTTATTAACTTAAATATGTTACACTAATGATTTGAAGCATTTCGATATCGATTGCTAAATGAGTATATACAATAAAATCGAATTCATACCTAAATATAAGATTACGTAGTTCTTCTAAATGCACTGCCGTTATGCCGTTAAGGCCTTTGTAGAGTTCAGTAAGATAAAGAGCGTTAATTAACTTAAATATGTTAAACTAATGATTTGAAGCATTTCGATATCGATTGCTAAATGTGTATGTAAAAAAAAAATCGACTTTATACCTAAATATAAGATAACGGAATTCATATAAATATACTGCCGTTATGGCTTTATGTAAACTTCAGAAAGATAAAGAAGGTTAATTAACTTAAATATGCTAAACCAGTTATTTGAAGCATTTCGATATCGACTGCAAAATGTGTATATACAGAAAAATCGACTTTATGCCTTAATATAGGACTACAGAATTCTTCCAAATGCAGTGCCGTTATGGCTTTATGTCAACTTCAGTTCGCTAAAGGAGGTTTATTAGCTAAAATATGTTAAGCCAGTTACCTGAAGCATTTCGATATCGATTGCGAAATGTATATATACAAGAAAATCGACTTTATACCTAAATATAAGATTGCGGAATTCTTCCGCAGGTACTGTCGTTATGCCGCCATGGCTTTATATCAACTTCAATACGTTAAAGAAGGTTAATTATTTTAAATATGTTAAACTAATGGTTCGAAGCATTTCGATCTCGATTGCTAAATGTGTAAATACAAGAAAATCGACTTTATACCTAAATATA
>JAPZAG010002742.1:0-14561 GCA_027475135.1 Bactrocera correcta | reverse complement strand
GCGAGCGATTATTAATGCGGGAAGAAAAAACAACGATGCTGCGAAAAGCGTATGAGCAAAGGCTTGGAGTCGACTCGTACGAAAGTAAAAGCGAAGTGAAGTGGCTGGAGTTGTCCGCCCCTTTTTTTTTGTGTTCTAGTTGGACGTGTGGTGTCATGTTTGAGTGTATTGGTGTGATGTGTAGTGATGTGGAAGGTGAGTGGTGAGTGTGGTGTGCTGTTATGATGATTTGTGTTGAAATGTGGTGTGGCTGTGTTTCATTACAGGGTAGGCCGAGAGTCATTTAGACAAAAATTTATATCTATATTCAAACTCACATTAAAATTGTTACAACATTTAATCTGACAATAAGCTTACAAAGAAAAAAGACAAATAAACTATCTGCAAATCTTTTTAAAATTCGAAAATCATGAAATTAGAAAGTCGTAAATATTAAAATACTATGAGATTAAATTTGTTTATGTTAATACGTGTATTTAATCAATTTTTCGAAATGTGTTTAATACCCATGTAATAAAAGCTTAGAATTTGAATTAATGAACTATTGAAAAATTTTAGTCTAAAATATTTATATTCACGCCCATACAAGTACTCGTATATTGATGTTCGTATGTAGTTCGAACACGCCTATGCAGCTTCGATTAATTGATAATGTAAATATTTGTGTGCGATAAATAAAAAAATATAGTATTTATTATGGACTCCCGATGACAATAATAATGCATTTTGCCGCCAATATTTTATGCATATTCGCAACGCAAGTTTATTCAGATAGATTGTGAGTGACAGCCATGACAAGATGGATTCAAAGCTGTGATGCGTCCCGAGCATTAGGCACCAAGCGAGAAGCAACGAAATTCTGCAGTGAAAAAGGCAGTGTTGCAATAAATTGCTTGTAGCCAAAAAAAGGCAACAATAAAAATGATCACAACATGATCAGCGCGTTGCAAATTAAAAGTAAATATGCATGTTCTTTTTTATATATTATATTTTGAACTGATTAATTGACTCTGCACAGTCAGATGCATATTGAAGGCGCAGGCCTTTCTGCATGAGTATGTCTGGATGAGTCTGGTTGATGATAATTATGAAGCCACAGTGCACTGGAATAGGCAATACAGCAAATGAATTGCACAGTGAAACTGACTAGACTGATTAGATTATAAATATAGATGTATAAATATATTAGGTTGTCAAAAAATTCTTGCGGTATTTTCGCTGGTTGGCGCTGAAAGCGCGTAGTTCTAGTTTTATTCGTCGCATCGGGTCATGCTATACCTTTTTTAAAGCTCATTTTACGCGCTAACAAGTGTTTTATTGATTGTCGTTTCTTTTAAGTCGTTAGTGAGTTATAGCGTCGCAAACATGGAGCAAAATAAAGAGAAAATATGGCATATTTTACAGTACTACTACGATAAAAGCAAAAATGCATCTCAAGCCGCCAATAAAAATTTTTGCAGTTTGTGGACCCGATACAGTTTCCATTTCCACCGCATAACGATGGTTTCAACGTTTTCGTTCTGGCTTAGAAGTGGTCGAAGATGCGCCACGCTCCGGAAGGCTTGTCGTCGAAAATTGCGATAAAATCGCTGAATTGGTCGAAAGAGACCGGCGTAGTAGTCATCAAACCGTTATAAATCATTTGAAGAAGCTTGGAGTCACTAAAAAGCTCGATATATGGGTGCCACGCGAATTGATTCAATAAAAATACCGCAAGACTTTTTTGACAACCCAATATATTGAAATACTTTATTTAATTTTGTTTCTGTAAATATAATTAATGGTGAGTTCGAAAATAAATTTCTAAATCTATACAGATAAAATCCCTTAAGTTTTTATCGAAAACTCTGTTAAATCAGATAATCTTCCTGGAATGACAGCAAGCGATGATTTAAACCATAACTTTCACAACTAACTGCACAAGCAACCAAGTTAAATAGGAAAAGTAGCTTAGCGATGACTCCAAGTTAAGTAAAAAAAATAATCTAGTGATTGCTTTTTTGTGTTTGTAAAGGGTAATCCATTTCGACGTTCCCTTTGTTTAAAGAAAAAACAGAGAAACTTAACATTTCTCGACATATATGTCTTTTTGAAGATTATCTTATTCAAATGTTGGCCGCGGCTACTTCTCAAATGGTCCATCTATTGAGTCCAATCTTCGTTGACTCGTCCGCATGGATGATCTTGGTGGTCAGTCGGCTGCCCCAAAACTTGAAGTTATCCGCTCACGTCTTGTTGAAACCAAATGTCGAATGCTTTATGTTACTCATATGCATATGCGTTTTTTCACAGCTGCTTTCGATTCTCCAAGCATTAAGGAGTGATGAATTGAAAAATCTATAGCAGTCGTTTGAAAAGAGTGTCTTTTAAGTCATTCGAACGTTTATATCACTTTAATGTATTATTTTTCAGAAATAATTTCTTGTATCAAATTCAACTCGCTTTGTTGTTATGGCTTCTAAGGGCTGTTTTTAGGCGTGTGGTTTCCAATGAAGCAATAAATTTTTGAGAGTTTGGCTTTTTAACAGTTCTTACTAGATTTATATTCAGTTTGGTTTGGCATTTCATGATGAATAAACTTACTTCGGAACAATGTTTGCAATTGGTAAAATTTTATTGGGTATGTTAATAAACAAAATTATCACATTTGGAGTGATGGTAATCCACAAATTATTGTTCAGACGCGGTTATATCCCCAAACAATTACTGATTGGTGTGCTCTACACGCATAGCCGATCTTTGGTCGATATTTCTTCAAAAACGAAGCCGTCCAGTATGTTTTAGTTAATTTTGACTTTTCCTTGCCTGAATTTGAGGAGCTTATGTGGCCGACCTTTGGTTCCAACAAGATGACGCTGAATGCCATACAGCCAAAGAAGCACTCAATTTATTGAAAAAAATTTTTTGAGAGCGTATTATACCGCGTCATGGATCTATAGCATTTCCTCCGAGGAATGTTCGGCATTTTATTCCCCATATACGGCTTCGAGCTTCTCGGATATAATTTAGCCGAGCCAGCCGCGGCGGTCACTTGCAAAAAATCATTTTTGTGCGAGTTCAATATTTATTTTTAATTTTGATTGCCCAAAGCTGTTGTTTCTTTTTCACTGGGAGTGGTTTCTAAGTAGCGGGTCCCATACCCAGCGCACAACATCGCTTGTCCAGTAGTTGTTAACTCCGCTATAACCGCTTAAGCGTTGTCTACGCCAGTAAACAAGATGAAGAATATTATACTTGACCTACTGAGAAAAGAATAAGCTTTTATAAGAGTATTTCGTAAATATTAGAAAATATTAATCGACAATTTATAAAAAAAGTTATTTTACTTTTTTCCATGAAATTGTTCTTGATTACCCGAAATAATAATTAATTAACGCTAGTATGTGAAGCTGTTGGCTAATGAACATTTAAATAGACACACTTACAAAAGCATTCATGCATTCATGATCATATAACTTGGCAATAACCTACTGCAATAAAGAAGTAAAAAAATGTAATAACTGTATTTAGGAAATTTAAAGAGATTATACTTATTAACTTATGATAAAAAAGCTATAATTTAATAGTCTTAACATTTATCAATTAACCAGTTAGCAATTAACCGGTCTACGCTAATTGCGCCTATTATTAAAAGAAAGGCATTTACCGCATTTACACCCATAAAACACACTGTACTGCGCTTGATTGAGCGTCAAATGACGCATTTTGTATTTGATGTTTACAGTGCGCGAAGCGGCGTTGAGCTTAGCAGCTTAGTTGTTAAATGATTTGAGATAATCTCTTCCCGTGTGGTCTGTTATTTTTATGCGTAAATAGATTGATTGATTGAAGCACGTGAAATTGCTATGCCAGACCCACACAGAAATGTTATTACAATTTGCATAGTAAATGCTTACAATTGGCGCATTATGACTTCATTTGCTTAGAATATATTTTGTCAATTGATGCATTTGTTTGAATTGAATTTCCTAGCTTTAAGCGTCTCAAATTCCATTGAGCTTATTATATCAAAATATTATTTTCTTTTGTATTTTTCACTACTCGCGCAGTCGAATCCAAATTAGGGCTCTCAAATATGCACGTAAATACTGAGATAATGTCTGTTCGAATAAATATTACAGGAAATTGTACTTTTCTACCTGGATCATTTGGGTGAGATAAAAATGCGAGGCAACAGTTCCTGTTCCAAATCTTCTACTAATCGCAAAGATAAAGCGATTTTTCTTGTTTACGCTTGCAGATAAGCGCCGTTTAAATATAGCACAGCTACAATCTAACCGAAATACAAGTATGTATCAATACCAAAAAGATTAACATAATTTTAATACAAAACACCCGGATACGTCATGACTACTCATTCAAAAGCTATGTGCAAATAAATAATAAAGATAAAATGTGGCATTTATAATCATGCTTGCTACCCGATAACTTTTGTAAATATACCACATAACTAGGTGTACCCATATCTATGGTGTACTAATTCATGTTTACAAAAATGTGAGTGGAACGTGCCTTGCTGCTGCTTTATAATGTGACCAAAATAGCGTTAAATTCAAAGAAATTATGTCAGTGAAATTCAAACACCCACAAGTACATACATATGCATGTAAGAGTATAAGCCCTATATTTAGGTAGAGAGTTATATACAACGTGGGCGGCTTCTGATGTCAAGATAATAAATCAAACTGATGATATCGTGTATATTCATAAATTGCATCAGTGATTTGGACTGACATTTGGCAATTAAACCGAATGCGAACTGTTTTCATATTGATGTCAAATATTTGCACGAACTGAAGACTAACAAAACACCAGTAATGCTTCTCCAAATACTCAAGTGATTATAACATAAATGGTCTTATCTGGCATTAATATTAATTTAATTTATTTTCATTTATTTTATCGCTGCAATAAAATATATTTTCGTAACAAGAATTTACACATTGCAAAACCTCCAACGGAAGTGCGTTCATCTTATTCACAAAGTTGTTAGAACTAGGTAGAATTAAACTCCTAATACAACGTAAGGCCGATTAGAACGTAATATTTTTCAAGGTAATCCATGAATTCCTCAATCTACCAGACGGTTTTCGGTTTCGTAAACGCAATATGATTTTATTAAAGTTGGGTAGTTTCATTTTAAGAAATATGCTATGACCTGAGTTGAGATCAGTGTTGAAGCGAACCCGAATCAGTCGGTTCAACGTGGTTCTGGGCAAATGAATCTCTCTGCGCTAACATCATGGCGAATTTTGCGGTTGGATTTGGTTCTGCATTCGTATAAGATTGTGTTGGCAAAAGTAATAATGTCGGTAGATGGGATCAATTTCTGCCTTAACGGTTTCCTCATCAAACAAAATAGTCACTATTTGGAGTCGATCTCTAGCGTGGTTCAGAAAAAGCAATTGCATCCTCAAAAAATTGACTGGTTGGTACACGTTGTGGTATGACGGCATCATCGTGACTGATTTCTTTTCGTAATGAAGCATGGAGACGGTGCGCCACCTCTAAACATGTAGAGATTGAATACAAAATTTGGCGACGCGTTAATTTGAAGAAATCACCCAGTTAAATTTCGCCAACGATTTAACGCTTCCAGATTAGTTAAATCAAATCAGTGTGGTTGATTTTACGAGGTTTGACAATTAAGTAATGAGACTGATTTTATTGCCGCGCTGTTGGTAAACATGTGACCTTGAAATTCCCTTTCTCTTTTTCCGGCATCCAATTGATATATGTACCATCGCTCTAGCTTATTTAGTTCGTCTGCTGCGTCAAGTTGAGTAGACGTGTGTTTGTAGTGCTCGTCACGAAAAGGGAAAAAAACGAAATCAAGAGCAACGCGTCGCGATAAAATTTTGCGCCAGATTGGTCGAAACAGCTTCGGAAACGTACGCTCAAATTTTAAGAGTGTATGGTGATAGTGCTCTTAGTCGTGCCCAGGTGTTTCGATGGCACAAAGAGTTTAAGGAGGGGCGTGAAAGCGTGGAAGACGAAGTGCGGATTTAGCCTCTAAAGGGATCGCCGTGTTTCAACAGCCGCCTTATTCACCCGACATGTCACCCTGTGACTTTTTTTCTGTTTCCTAAAACAAAATCGGTGGCCAAAGAAACCCATTTTTAGTCAATTACGGAAATCCAGGCGGACGTGACGAGGGTACTCGCGGACATCCCACTCGAAACGTTCCAGAAATGTTACGAAGCATGGAAACGTGCAATCGCTGTATAGCTGCTCAAGGTGACTAATTTGAAGGGGACGGCAGAGTTGTAGAATAATTTTCAAATATACGGTTTTTATGGAATCAGTCTCAATACTTAATTGTCATACCTCGTAACATTCAGCGTACTTTAGCCGAAATTGCCGCTAAAAAGAGGCACAGACGTAAATGGAGAGTGATGGCCATTTGGCCGATATTATGTTCAAATCAAATATGACATTACGTTTTTTGCATAACAAAAAAAAAAAAGAACAGAACCTATTTCACCAAATTTGAGTAATTTAAATCATCTTAACTTTACGACGTTCTTGTTGGTAGACACTGTAATTCTATGTGGATACAAAAAGGAAATGCTGGCTAAAACCTTGCTAACCGATTATTATGATTACGTTTTCGCTTATTGTTACCAAATAATAACCATTCAGAGGACCTCTGACCTCTGAAGGACGGCAGAAGCCACGAAAAAGCGAAATGCAACCCAAGTAAAAGCAAGAGTATATGTGAACATACGCGCAGCTAAGTCTTGACCCTGTTGGAAGTGTAACTATAATGATCCGCCACGGCGACTAAATTTATTCGTGGTCGGTTGCCAATGGGTCTAGGGTCTACAATGGATTTGAAATTTAATCGCTTAGATGATAATAATGAAAGGTTTTTAGACTGTTTTCGATATATGTTTTAACAAAAAAATTATATATGAAACTGATATATGTATATGCGAAAGCCTTTTCTTTATGTAATTATACTACTGTGAAACATAATATTCGATATATAATTATATTGTATATAAGTTTTTTCTTTTCAAGGATTACATGGCAGTCCATCCAGGCGATATTTGAAAATTAAAAATGTTACTGCTTTAAAATTGTATAAAGATACACAGTTAAATTATTGGATAATAAAATTAAATATTTTTCGAGTTACGCGGAATCTCCGACGGTGCTAATAACAATAGCTTCTCTACAGCTGCCTTGATTCTGACCTTCTCTGTTGATGAAATCACCAACTTGATAGTAAACTGTTCATTCGTCTCCAAGTAATCACTCTAGTAAATTAGAAAGAAGTTATGTTTCCAGAAAAACGTTTCAAACATAAACTAATGAAGCTGATTGATTTGAGCGGTTATTATAATTAGTATCTAAATTTTTGCATTTCGTGCTTTTTTACTCATCGAAATACATCTTATCATCTTTTAACTTCTCTATGATAATTTTGGACTAAAATGTCTTCACCTACGTAATTTTTCATAGCTCTACCGACGTATAGGGTGCTTTTTTTGACATAAGGTTTTAATACGCATTTATTTTAATATTATTATTAAGATTTTAGCTTTATTACAAAGATAGGGAATTGGAATTGTGTTTTAAAATTTATTTCGAGCAAATGACCGGCTGGTTCGAATAAATTCCAGACGAGAGGCCCAACTTTGGTCGGTGCCGTATGTCAGCAATAATGTACCGAATATTCTCTGCCAAGGCACAGTGATCGAGCTTATCTGCGTCCACACGTAACTTTCATAAGTAAACAAAAAGTAGTTTTCCGATCTTAAATCACACGATTTTGGAGTCCACACCACAGATTCATTGCGCGAGATAATATGCTCACAAAAAGTTTGTTTCAGTAAGTCGAATATTTCATTAACTGTATGGCGTGTAAATTAGTCTTGTTGAAACCAAATGTCGTCTAAGGCAACATCCTCCAATTTAGGAGAAAAACACTAAAACATTACGGACGCTTCTATTTTTGAAGAAATACGGACTAGCGGCCTTTTCTCATTGAGCACTCCAAACAGCGACTATTTGAGGATGTAACGTTGTCTCTATAATAACTTGTGCTTTGTCAAATTTCTTTTTTTATTTATATGTACCCATTCAACCGAAAGTAAGTTTCATCTCTGCACAAAATTCTGTTGTTAAAATTGGGATTGTTGGCGTGCGCTGAGTTTTTTCACGAGTTTGGTTTTGTAAGCTCGCTAAACCAAGATCTTTCCATAAAATCGTTCATGATGTGAATGAGCACAGTTTCAATTTATTCTCCTAAAATAATAATGCAGAAAATAACTATTTGCTTGCCTGTACAGAACCTAAACCAAAAACCACTACAATAAAATTCCTTTGCAAATTTTTTACAGTACAAAGTAAACACATTATGAAGTAATTAATCTTAAAAAAATATCTTCGAATTGTTTAATGAACTCAAAGCTAAAGGATTGCATAATAGTGGGTGAAAGAACTTTCTAACAAAATATTTCGAGTAAAAATAAATCAATTTAAATTGAATTTCTTCAGCAAGGTAATTACCAAAAGACGCAGTGAGCCAAAATCTGTTCAGAAAGTGGAAAGTAAGTGACGTAAAGATCAGTATAAGAAAATATAATTTGCAAAAATGGCAAGTGGGACAGCCCTGAGGGGTGAAAAGATAAACGAGTGTAAACTTTGTACATAACAAACTGTTAGGAAAAGTTATTTGAATACAAATTGTCTTTAAATTACTTAATGTGGCTTTTATAAGCGATCAAAGCATATATAGTAGTTGATGTTTAGAAATCGTATGCAAATAAGTAGTTGCAAATATCTATAATGATTTTAATGATAATCAATGAGTCATATATAATTAAAAGTGTAATATATAATATCAGAACTGCAGATCAATACGGAAGAAATAATAGACGGCCGATGGGTGTAGTAATTCAGTGTGCATCGACTATACGGTGAGTCGCGCTTAATAACACTGCTAAACAATTCTGAAAGAAAAAATTGAGACTGATGGGAGAGATCTGAGATCTGTGAGGTATTGAGTTGTTCTGGTTACAAAGCGAAATGCCCATGCAGACAAAAAGTGAAAGAGCCCGAAATGCTTGAAGAGCTTGAGAGTCTGGCCGACAGGGGTAATGTTCAAAATTTCTACGAAAAGTTGCGGCGCCTAACAGTTGGTTTCAAGACCGGAGTATACTCTTGAAGGACCCAAAATGGTGATTTAGTGGCTGATGTTCAGATCATACTGAAGTCATGAAGTGAACACTTCTCCACCTTGCTAAACACTGAAAGTATAACAACTGTACGCCAGTACTGTACTGTCAGTACGCGAGTTAATAAGAGGGTAGTCCAATAAGGATTTGGCGTCATTGACCGATGGCGCTACGATAGTCAGAGAGGTTTTCTGTCGTGTAGGACAAGGTATGTTCGGAAAATAACGGGTAGTTTAAAATTTCGCCTCACTTTGGAGCGCCCAATTGTCAATTTTTTTACAACATTAATTTACATACATTTCCTTGTAGTAAGAAAGAATTTTCAGCTGTTTAGTTTACAAGATTGGCGATTTTCGTTGTTAAACTTCGTTGCTTGTTCGTGAAAAGTGGTCAAAAGCAATACTGTAAAGATACTACTGTCTCCATATTGACCAGACTTAGTTCCGTTTGACTTCTTACTACTTCCAAAAATAAAGAGAGCGTACTAGACAACCGAATTGGATTCGTATTTTTGTTTTGACCGGAGGAGCTCTTCTCTTTCGCTGGCGACCGCGTAAATTTGCCACGACAGAGATAATCTCAAAATAGGATTAAAAAGCCATCGTCTCGATCTCGATCGAATAACAAGCTCAACCGTAAGGCTGCTGCGCTATGCTTTCCTGTTATGGCATTAACAAGATGATATGACTACATTGACTACCCGAAGAAAGACAAACGGTCACAGGTCTCCATTTCATTAAGCGGAAGAAATTGCACACTACGACAAGGGATAGACTCATACCTCCGCCGTCACCACAGTAAAATCAGTTGAATTGGACTATGAACTTTTGCGACGTCCACCATATTCTTTAGATTTGATTTCACTCGAGATCATCCTGTTTTCAAACTTGAAAAAGCAACTCGCCGGGTAGCCTCTCCCTAGTTGTACGGGGGTTTTAAAAGCCCACTACGCTATTGGCATCCCTGCTGTAAGGCTAGGAATCTTACTAGAAGCCATCTGCATAAACTGTATGGAAATAGACCAGGTGGAAACATCCCAACACTTCCTTCTTTAATGTTCCGTGTTTGAAAGGTCAAGGTTTAAACACTTGACAGCGCATATCCTCAGACATCCTACCGAACTGATGTTAATGGAAATTAAACGCCTCTGCCAAATTTGTTTTGGCACTAAGCGTTTTGCTAAGTTCGAGCACAGGAGTTCTTTTCTATGGCTTCACAAAGGACTACATAAAGCAGTCGACGTGCGATCTGTCGAGATCAGCCATATAACCTTACTTAACCTAACTTGCCAGGTACAAATCCTCCTCCTTTTTAGACTTCCAGAAAACTTAGTATTACAGCAGCTTAAAGACGTTTTCATTTTTGCCTTCTGGATTAAGAATTTATTGAACCGCCCCTGTACATTTACTGTTGGGTATCTCACTCACATAGTGCTATATTAAAATATTTTACCCAAATTAGGTTGTCATTTCTGTGTGGTCTAGTTAATAACCACTTTTAACCAAATTATCATAAATGCGTATGTCAGTGCCCAACGTTGTCTGCTTTTTTCGCATACATACACACAACTGCAGTTCTATTTCCAAATCGACTCACCGCAATTTCACCCTTAAATCAATTTTGTGACACTTTAAATAGAACACTGATGAAATTAACCATTTTAAAAATAAGCATGTAGGTCCTGGTAAACCTCAATAATGATTAAATGCCGTAATTGCGTCATTTCTGTTTTCCAAAGCCAGCATTCAAATACATAACTGAGTAGCATTTTCGCCTTGAGGGGTTTGCTCAAATGGCTCGACGTTTCATTGAACTTTAATCGGCTGGAATTTATTTTTAAACTTTTGCTCGCTGATGCTGCAATAATTTGCATTGATTTTGTGTCGTTCTTCTAATTGGTCACGTATACATCTATATCTCATATAAGTATATGTATTGAAACACACAAATACATTTGCGGTTAAGCATGTGGAGGGTTTTTTGGCGCTGACATTTCGAGTTCTCGCTTTGTAAAGTGTGGTCGCATTTACCCAAGTGTTTCTACACACATACGCATATAGAACAAAGCATATGCACATAGCAATGACCTAGAATTTTCCTTAGTCTACCATTGGGATTTTGTCCGCATAGCCTTAACAAATAGCTGTATTGCAGCTAGGGAGACAAGCGCATGTGCCTATGTATGCCAATAAAAGTGTTTTATTTGTTTTTGTTGGCGCGGCATTTTGCACGTTAAATGAAGTTTAATTACAATTGTCCTGCGGCGTGTTGTTTGATTTGTGTGTGAAGTGCACACACGGATACACAGGTGAATATGGAAGAGTGTGTTTGTGATTTTGCTGTACAATAGCTGCTAAATTACGGTTTTATTTTGTTCTTGCCACCTTAATGTTTATAAAGAAAATTACTTATACAAGTTTTTACCACAGCACAAGGTTTTACTATTTTTTATTATTTTCTTTATTATGTACTGATATAGTAATTTTACATACTACGTTTTCATAGTGTTAATTTTATTTATTGCAAGCTGAGCAAATACTTCATGTTCATTTGGAGCTTCAGCGTTTGCCGCGAAATAACTTAGTTTGTTTGTGGGTGTGTGCGATTTATTTATTTCAAATATTTGCGTTTGTTTGACTTGCTAATTATTTAAAAGCCATAAAAATTTATTGCATTGATTCCTAATATTTGATTAAACTGTAATAAAATATTTATATAGTTGGGTTTAAACACGAGTTTCTATAAAAGCATGTAAAAAACAGCAAATAAACAGTTTGTGATGTTCAGAAGATTTACAGTGACGGATAAAGATATTTGGACAGACGGAAAAATTCACGTTTTGTTAATATTCTTAAAAAATGTTTTAGTTTGAGAACTTTTTTAAAATAATATTTTTTTATTAACATTTGTATAACAGAAATTCAAATTAATTACGCCTTAGTTGCCAATTCTTTTTTGTCCGCCTTAAAAAGTAATATCTCGAATTGCGCTATTTGAAGAGAATTAATTGTTTTTTTTTTCAATATTTCAAAGTAAAATTTATGTTCCTTAATAAAAAATCTGGGGAATAATTTTTTTCAGATTCTCCTTGCAAGTCAGTGCAATTTAGGCACGCAATATAATATAATAATAAAGACTTTAAGTTTCCATGAACCGAGCCGATGGATTCAAAAATAAAAACAATAATAACGAGGAACATAAAATTTCCATTAAGCGAGCCGAAGGAAATACATAAAATCGAAACTAACGAACACAAAGCTTCCACACAGGAATATAAAAATTCAGCAAAGTTAGCAGAGCCTGAATAAAAACATAAATATATATACTATGCAACAATATATTCAAGTTTTCAGCATTTTTGATTGTCATGTCACGAACGACTAAACAACCAATACGTAGCTTTTTATACAGGCACGAAAAATTGGTTAATTTCATTTTTTTTTTTTTTGTAGAGTGCAGTAGTATGATAAATTAAGTCTCTCACGAAGTTTATAACGCTTATCATATTTGTCCGTCCATCCGTCTGTTTGTATAGAACTCGCCCCTGAGTTTATGAGATATCGATCTGAAGAACTTTCTTATTTGCCGAAACTGCAGATATTGAACAACGACAGCACATAGCAGCCATATAAACTTAGCCATCGGAATCAAATTCGTAGATAGGAACTACTTTATTTAACGAGATATCTTCAAGAAATTTGACAAGGATTATTATTTAAGCAATTAATGCAATCTCCGAAGAAATTATTCAGATCGGATTACTATATCATACAGCTGTCATACAAACTGCACGATGAAAACAATGTCTGTGAATAAAAACTCTTTTATATTTATCGAGATGTAATCAAGAAATTTTACACTAAGTATTATCCAAAAGAAAAATATAATACCCAAATAAATTTTTCGGGACGAAGCACTACAGCATATAGCTGTTATACAAACTGACCGATCAAAATAAATTTCTTGTATGGAAAACGTTTTATTTGACAAGATGCCTTCAAGAATTTTGACAATAATTATTGTTCAAATTCAGATAAATCACTCCAGCTTATAACAGTGATTCATGTTTTGTTATACTTTTCCGAACTTTCACTTGTTAATTTTTTTATAATATTCATTTTAAATAGGTAGTTAGTTAGTAGTAGTTACAGTGCGAATTTGAGTGAAATCGGACTATGACCGTACCTATTTCCTATAAATACAATTTTAAATTTTCTGTGATTCTTTCACTTTCCGGGATACAAATCAAGCAACAAATATTATAAGGAAATAAAACTTTGAACAAATAGTCGAATGAAAACTTTTTAAGCTCCTAGCTTTATATATTTAACTTTTGATCTGAAATATCGGCCAATCTAAGAGATATATAAATTTAAATTCTGAAAGAATACTTTCTTATAATGATTTGGCCTGTGTGTCAAAAATGAGTTGAATGTAGTCCATACTTTCTTCGGCTTCTAAATACCTAATATAGAGATTTTCGAATTTCTAAGTGGCTTTATACCGCATATATGTATTGTCTAATATTTGAGCTCTCTCAATGAAAATGAGAGCGTGTGTTTTATTGATAACAGTATATCTTTATGCTTCAAATGGATAAAATTCTCTGACAGCTTGACCATGACCTCTGCCTAAACTTCATAATACAACGAATTCTGACCTTCTGAGTGACTTTTTCTAACTACATCAATTTAATATATATATTTTTATAATAAATTAATTCTTCGATGAACGTATTTTTATAATTTAGCAGACGCGAACTAAAAATGTAGCAACAAAAGTATGTCTAAGTGTATAGCATTCAATAAGTGTTAAGAAGCTACCAAATTTTATTTTAAACCTTTCATGATTTAATCAAATAATGGCTGTTTAAATCTTAATATATGGTTTGCCAGCATCTGCAGAAATTTCTCGGGCTTTGATTCTAGCAAGTTGTCAGAGTATAAAATGTTCGGTAAGTACGAACTTCGACCTTTATTACTTGTTTTTAATATTAATTTCAAATTGTATGGAATCTCTTTTTTGTTGTGAGTTCAATTATAAACGTCGGGGTATAGAAATTACTAAATGTTAAAGTATGCTTGCGTCGATAGCTGCTCAGTGATCTTAGGAATTTAACTGCCTGGAAGATTTTTTGACTTCAGAATGGTCATCATATACTCTGAAAGAGTTTGCTGAAATATCCTCGCCAAGAAACTCTTCTGCGAATGGTTCGCTTTAAAGAAAATTCGTTTCCAATTCTCTCCTTACCATAAGAGAGCCACCACATTTCCACCTTTCTTCTTGCATGTAAATTGTCAGGGATGCGTTGGGTAACGCCAATACTTTTGATTTCCATTTGAAGCGTCTATGTTCAGCTTTTTCTGACTGCTATAT
>JAPZAG010002741.1:0-14562 GCA_027475135.1 Bactrocera correcta | reverse complement strand
TGGTCTACTCTTATCTACAGCTGATAATATTAACAAAGATATATGAAAGGAAAATTTGCCGACTTAAAAAGTAAATTTTATGAGCTATGCTATAGATATTAGTTGGATTCATTTATTTATATATTTTATGGAATTCGAAAAGGAATTAGTCTTAAAGCTAGGAAATTAAAGACCTAAATTCCACTCTAGACAGATGGTTAAAGCTATGAGTGCCAAAGCGTCTTAAACCTAACGCCTTAAGACGAGAACAGCCAAACAGGAAGTGCGAAATAGTTCTACCGCTTCTTCTTCTTCCAAAAAACGTATCATGTATGTAACCGAAAATGACCTAAATCTTAACGTACTGATGAAACGGCTTGAACCCGTCATAGAACTGCTAAGGTGATTAAACACCAAAAGGATACCTAACGAACAGTGACAGGTCAGAACTCTTACATCCAAGGAAACACGAGCTTTACAGTGGAGGGAACAGAACTCTTACATCTAAGGAAAAACGAGCTTCACTGAGGGCTAGAAGCTTACTGGACCGCTGGAATTTCCCCTCATGCCAAAAGTGCCTCTTGCAACCTCTGAAGTACTGATTAAAAGCAATAGTTATTATGAACCAGACGTTTACAGTGGAACGAAACCATTCCTCGACATAACCTCTAATGTATTGAGGAACGGCTTCAATCCGCAATAGAACTGCTACGGTGATTAAACACCAAAACGAAAGTACTTTACCCAACGGAGAGTGGCGGATCAAAACTCTTACATCTAAGGAAAAATAATGTTTACTGAGAGCTAGAAGTTTACTGGAGTGCTGGAATTTCACCTCGTGCCAGAAGTGCTCTTGCGAACTCTGAAGTACTGATTGTAAACAATAATTATTGATGAACCCAGAAGTTCAACCGTGGCACGAAACCATTCCTTGACATAACCTAACTTTTCTTGATCATGGAATCGCTAAAAACGATACATAATAAAATGTACGAAAGGTCTGATAGACGGTTTAGGGTAAGATGGAATGGCTAAGGACATACAGGATCGCTAAGATCATGTGCAAGGGCCTTGAATGAAAACACTCTTACTCTGTCTCGAAAAAACTGAAGGACGGTTATTAGAATAATGAAAGATAACAACTTACTGATATCACATGGGAACAGGATGGGTAACAACGACACATGCAGAAAGTGAAGGTTCAAGTTGGAAAGGCTAAGGACATGCAGGATCGCCAAGATCATGTGCAAGGGCCTTGAATGAAAACACTCTTACTCTGTCTCGAAAAAACTGAAGGACGGTTATTAGAATAATGAAAGATAACAACTTACTGATATCACATGGGAACAGGATGGGTAACAACGACACATGCAGAAAGTGAAGGTTCAAGTTGGAAAGGCTAAGGACATGCAGAATCGCCAAGATCGTGAGCTATGGCCTCGAATGAAAACATTCTAACTCCGTCTCGAAAAGACTGTAGGACGGTTGTTGACCTAATGAGAGATCCCAACTTACTGACATCACATACGAATCGGATAGGTAACAGCAATGACATATGCAGAAAGTGTAGAGAACTAGGCATGAGAGTGGCGCTGGAGCACTTCCTCTGCTTCTGTCGGGTCTACAATTCGTCTTAATTATCTAAGAGATTAGCAGTTCAAGGGCCTAGTTGTAGTATCTAAATTAGATGTCAAGTCCTTTTTCAAGTTCGCAAAATGCGTTGGCTTCCTATATGACGAATACTTCGGCTCGAATTTGATTGAAACTTCAACTGACATTACTAAGGATCAATAGACTATGCATGTCGTGACAGCCTGCCAGTTTAAACTCCACTAAGCTAATCATATGTACATGGAATAGACCAGATAAGTACAAACTAAGGTCTAACCAAATTTAGCTGGATTGAGGCGACAAGATCACTGTTCTATGTAGGAACTATGGCCCCAATATATAAAAATATAAGACCGAAAAGAAAAAAAGTTTACTCTTTTGTTTTATCAGCGCCCAGGAATATTTCTACCAAAATCAATTAACTGGTGATAAATGGCCAGTTTCGGCCTAGTTTCTCTGTATTAAGAAAATAATACCACAAATTCAAGGTTTATGAGCAAAAAAAAAATTTTTACATTCATCCCAAAATTTTCGTCTACAAAAATAAATTACACCTCAATCAACGAAGCATTATAGGAAAAGTAGTATTTTAACAAGAGCTAGCAAATGCGAGTCATAACGACTGTAATATCTATGTAAATAACAAACATTTACTATTAATGTATACACCGCCATCATAAACTAATCTATTAATAATGTACAAAACCATAAAATAATAATCGGGCATGAATAACGAGTCGCAAACTACCAACAACCGAGTAATGGAAATATGTAAAGAATACAATATTACCCGCTTATATACGAAAAAAGAAACACATAGTAGCAAGAAAATAAAAAATGAGTGTAAATTGTGTGTCACGTGCTTGGCTGCGTTTCGAGGAATAATAAAGAAACGCTTAAGATCTTTATCAGTTTTGCAAAGAGTCGCAAAAAGTGCCAAAACCGAGCGAAGAAATACAAATTGCGAAACAAAAACAAAAAGGTTTGGAAAGGCAAACGATGGAAAATGCGATAAATTAAGGAAAGAGGAAAATTGAAAATGGCAATCAAAAATAAAATATGCGAAAATTACAAAATAAATTTAGTGTGGCTTGCAGCCAAAACGTTTTCAACGACAGAGCTTACGGTAAATTGCACAATTGCACAAAAGGGGTATGGCGCTACAACAACAAGGGGTTGCAAGCAAATACATTATGCATGCATAACTCAAAAGCGACATTTTATATGTTGCAACTACCATATTTTTTGCATAATTTGAATGTATCGGAAAGCCAACACCAATATGCGGGCAAACGGCGAGTACATGCTACCCGGATATGAGTGCTAGGCGACTTACACTTTCCACACAGACCAAATGCAAAACTGTGGCATGTGTTATACAGCCGACTATATCGACCGCCCGTCACGAAAGTGGATCGTTTGTTGCACGCTGCGTTAATTCTATTGCTGCGCACAGTTTTCGAGTTGAGCCGCTGTCAGCCAACTGCCGACAACCGGCGCAATGCCATAAAGCGGAAAATCGTGAAATCACAACGGTGATGAACGATGAAAAGGGAAAAAATAAAATAAAATAAAGTACAATAAAAACAAACCCTACATGCGAGAGCAAAATGCGCAGAGAGTTGGGTTGCGGCTTAGGATTTGTGGCGCTGGAGCCACACACCAAGCCAAGCGGCCGGGCAATGATTAAAATTAAATGCATAGAATTTCTACCTACAATATATTTATTTAAGTATGTGGAGGAAGAAGAAGCAAATGAAAAGAGTAATAAGTAAGCAGTAAGATTTTAATCGCTTCAAGTGCCACCATCGTGCCACTGCCGGCTGAGTGCATGGTGGAGGGGAATATGGCGGCCGGTTGAAGTTACGGGTTTGAGTGAGGGTTGCTGCTATGCGTTGAGCTTAAGTATGAGTACTTGGGGTTCACGCTGCTTTTGGTGCAAAATCGAAAGAGTGAAATACAAAAACAACAAAGTAGTATTAAAACTGTTCTTTTAAATGCGGAAAATCAGTGGGGTAGTTGACGAGGCATTGTTAGATCTTTAGCGGACGCATGACGCATTTTGCACTTTATTGCATTGGTGGTGGAGGATGCGCATATTCGTGTCAAAGGGCACTCAAAATCAATGCGTAATCGCGTTTATCGAAATTGATCTGATTAAGGGCGCGTGCAAGCGCCGGCTGATATGGGTCATTTAGGCAGCTATCAATCAATTAATCAATGAAGCCTGCAGCAAATATGGCAAAAGGCGGCACAAGCATTGTTCTAATCATGTAATGGCAATATTTGATTACATTAAGCTACATATAGATATATATAAAAATATATAAAGTGTGAAAATCCTAGTTAGTTTAATGCGATTTGTTGCAGCTAATGAACGCAAGCTATTCTTTTAACAAATCTGTATAAAACTCATATTTATCATCATCGCCCAGCTGTTGTTCCCAGGCATGATATGGGATATAGGCGACTCTTGCAGATTTTTGAGCAATCAAATTCATATGTATTAGTGTATAAATAATAATGAGCGCCATGCGCCGCTAATGAATTTGCATTGTGTGTATATTTTTGTTATTGTATGTATATATGTTGCGCTTTTTGCTATTATTTTTTACTGTCAGTAGATTTGTCATTGCGTTGGTTGTTACCGAAATGTTCAGCTGATGTTGACATAACCTAAAACGCACTTGTAGACACAATGGTTTTGAAAGTAAGCGATGGTAGTACCCATTAAAAAAAATAACTACTGACAACATCTTCTACAGTGTTCAGTAAATGAATTTTTTTTTTTATTTAATGAGAAGTACTAAAGAATACGGGTTTTGAGATATTGTTATGAGGCCTTTAATAGCTCTACAAGAATTGGAATTTTTATGCAAACCCAGAGTATAGAAATTATCACTTAATATGAAAAGTACTTCCGGCTTGTTAGTTGCTAGGTTATGTTAGATAGCTGATCCTTTAGCATTTTCTGGGATCAACCATCTTTGTAAAAGGAGACGCATTTTTTCTTTACTTTCTCTTTTCTCTTTCGACTCTTAATAGTTGCTCTCGAAGGAGTGTATAGTAGGATGTTTAGATCCAGAAGTGCCAATATTTCGAAGTAAGTCCTTATTACATGTTCCCAAAAGTTAAGTTCCCCGGACACGGATTTTTGTATTGGCAAGAATTATCAACAGATCAGCCATCTTTGTAAACACAGATAAAAAAACCTCTTAGTTGTTGCTCTCGATCCAGAAATGTCAATATTTCGAAGTAAGTCATTATCACATCCGTTCCTAAGACAGTCGAGTCTACATAACCGAAACAGACACGGATTTTTATATGACCAGGAACATTCAACGAGCCCAAATTTTTAATGTTTTCCAAAATTAGAAAAAAACAATGGTTTTTCCATACGGGTTTTAAAAACCCTCAGAACCAAAACAAAGGGGTCAAAAAAAAGGAAAAAGACCCTCAATATGTTTCCCAAAATATTCAAAGTGTTCCCACAAAAATTGGGACTTTTTTACAAAAACCGCGACTAGCTAAAAAAATGCGAACAAGATTTTAAAAAATGTGTTAACAACTTTTTAACTAACGTTGTTTTTAAGAAAAAAAGGGACAACTTTTGCCAAAAACGGGTCCCCGAGCGGTTTTAACGCGGAAAAAAATTTGGAGCGAGTTTGAGACAAAATGGTTGAAATCTTCTATGGCAAAAAAACGTGACAATAGTTTCAAAAAAGGTTTAAAAGACCGCGTTTTCCCTGCTTTCAAAAACTTTGGCAAACACAAGGGGTGATAACCGATCACAAGAGATTTTTAGCTATTAAACCAATGCGAAAATTTTTGGGCGCTTTAACGGGGATTATGAATCCTTTGGTACCATGTAATAGTTGAAACAGTGGACTTCCTTTGGCCACTCTGCTCCGAAGTAATTTGACGATATATCAGCACAATCCGGAGCAGTTTCCGTCCCGCTTTGTGATCGTCGAGAATATATGAATGCATTCATACACAACTGAGGCTTAGTAAGCAGTGCAGTTGCAATAGTGGACTTGCTCTGGCGACTCTGCTCCGAAGTAGGCAAGAACTATGTATTGGCCGGAAAGGTGATGGCTATCTTTTTCTGAGATTTACAAGATCTAGATCGTCCAATCAAAGAAGTGGAATTGATCGAATTATTGGTCCGATTCCATGCCGTATTCGACTCACACTTTCGCCAGCAGGCGAACTGCCACCCCAGCCATGCTGATACTCTGCTGATTTGATGCTATGCGACTTCTTTTTGTTACCAAAACCGAAAATTTTGAAAATCCGGCAACTTGTAGCGATTTTTCGGCACACTGTGTCTTTCGGCCCTGCGTGACAAATGGGTGAAGGCACTAAAAGTGGTTTAATGAATGCGCTCTGCACACATTTTTTTTTTTCTATAAATATGTGTGTGTTGGTGTATATAATTTAGTGCAGTTACAAGCGGTACACGCTAAATTGTCATTGTCTTTGAGTTGCTACAACAATTTTGTTGTTTTGTGTTGCAGTTATTGCTCAAGTGCGCGACACTCAAGCAATATATGCGGCTTAAAGCGGCAAAAAGTATGCAACTACGCGTGTGAGTGACGGCATAAAAAATCATTGCAAGTGTGTGTATGTATGTATGTGTGTAGTAAAAGCACTGAAATGCGCACAATGATTCGAGTTGATAGATAGATTGACAAGCAGATAACGTCGAAATTGGGTACACCAGAAACCGGCAAGCTAACGGTTAACTTCAAGAGGAAGAAAAGTGGTGCCACAACAAAGCGTTAGACACACATACAAACACAAATACATATATAGAAACTTTGTAGATTTATTAAGTCTGTAATAAAAGGGGGGAATGACGTGAAAATGGAACGAATTATTTGAATTAAAGAACAAACACTACTTAAGGTGGAGTATGTGGGGGGAAAGCAGGTAGTAAACTGGCGGAAGAAAGCAAAGAAATGTGTGTGCTATGAAAGACATTCTTGACACGATTAAGCGACCTGACTCATGTACTTAGAGACCCTTACGCCGTCGTTTGATCCATTACTAATACTCGCTTGTAATGCAAATATGCGCGCAAACGAATGATTTGCATTTACTATACGACTATGCGTGTGTATGCGTGTGCGTCGGAGGAAATTCTACCAAATCATGGCCCTTATAATCAGGGCACTCAACCCTCTGCGCGATTTTCTCACGCACACTTGGTCAAATGAAAATCAACTCCACTGCTGCACGCTTTCAATATGTCGACACACATACATACACACACCCGAAATACCACATATAATAATTGGTTGTGGATGGTGGATACTACATGTGTTGCGGTGAATATTATTTGGAACGTGACTGCAACCACCTACCGTTGGATTGCATAAATATTGTCAAATAGCGAGCGCTCACACGCATAAAACAATAACAAATGCCACATCATCAAAGAGAAAAAATGTTGTGCTCCAACAACAACAACAATATTATCATTATAGAAGCATGATGAGCTACAAGTGAAAATAACTTATTCAAAATATTTTCGGAGAGATTCACACCCAAACCAAAATAGCCAAAAACAACAACAACACACATAATGGAAGCAGCAACAAATAAAACAACAACAACACTAACAACAAAAATACAAAAAACAAAAAAAGCAACAAAATCCCTGAAAAAAAATACAAAAACCAAAAGGCAAATAAAATGAAAACAACAACAAGAACAACTAATTATACATAAACAAGAAGAATAACAAACACCTGAAAAAATTACAAAAACAAAAAAAAAGAACAACAAACAGCTGAAAAAATTACAAAAACAACAACAAACCGCACAAAAAAATTTCTTTGCTACGTAGGGCGTGAAAGAAAAGCATTTGACCAAAAAAAAAAACAAGACAAGAATTTAATTTGATGAATCATGAATGGCGGACGACAAATACAGTGTGCTCGAAAAGTCACACTTAGACCGCCACTGCCTAGACGACAAGCGTATTTACATATAGACACACATGCGTGTATTTGATAAGCATAGAGCAGCAAGAACAACAAACAAGCCCACAAATAAAAAGCTGACAAATAGATGAAAAGTGAGCAGACATCTGAAGCTGCAGACAAATTTTATGGGAACTAATTCTAATGAATGTGCTATGTGCATGTGAGGCCTCATATACGCTAGCTTTTAGTACGTGATATGCAGATGTGTTTCCACGTGTGTATGTATGTATGTTTCAATACTTATTTCTTAGACACGACAAATTAGTTAAAGAATTTATCATTTTATTAAGCCGCGCCACTACAACTGGCCATGAGAATGAACGTATGAAAAAGAAGCGGACGGCACAGAGCAACAGGAGCACGAAAGAGGCGGTTAAAATAGAAAAAAAGTATATTTCTTCTAATTAGAATACGTAAGTATGTATGTGCATTGCGTATACCCTTTACTAAAGGTATGGGTATATTTATGTTTGGTCACTTCTTTAAAACACTGGAATAGTCAAGAAGTTAAGATGAAAGACTACTCTTTCTCACATTATGTCTCTCTTTCTCTCTATTTATCTTTCTCTCTCTCTCTACGTTAAGTTAGATGAAGTTAAGTTAACAAACAAATTTTGTTACAATTGCCAAACAGGAATTTCACTTCGACAGCCTAATACCTAAAACTCCCTACAATTGGTCATAAATACCCTCGCAATTCGATTAAGTGCTTTGAGGGATATTTCAGTCTCGTCCGTTAGTTCACCGAAAATCTGACTCTAGAGATGTTTCAACCTCAGTTTGCGAAGGCTGGACAATGGAGAAACGAGAGATTGCTTTGACGATTTCTGTCCGTTAAAATGGACGCCTATTGAGCAATATCCAAATAGAGAGCAAATACTTCAGTTATTTTATCCTAGGTCAAAAGGATCTCGCAGTCGCTCCGAAGCTAGTCTGGTTGATGGTTAAGATCTCTCTATAAGGGGGTTTTGTAGTTATTTAGTTACGACAAAATAATGACTCTGAACACTGAAGGGTTAACTTCGGCCAGAATATACCGTTATATACCCAAAATGGCTAATATCGAACTGAAAATAAATCTAAAACAATACGCACCGGACTTGGTTGAGTAGAAAGTAAATTGACTTGAATGTCGTTTGGTCAAGCTTTTCTTGAAATTTGAGAGAAGGATGGACTAAAGAAGCAATCGATTCTACAAAATCAGAACCATATAAAAGCAGTTTTCGAAACTTTTTTTTTTACTAAATAATGGAATTTCATAATCCAAAGGTTTTATAAAAACAACTTTTTCGAGATATCACTTTTAGTTGAAATGCTTCTCTTCATTGCTGCCTTCAGCACAACCGAAAACAGTGACGTCCCCATTTAATTAACCACTCCATAGGTTTCATTAATAAGCTAAGTTGACATAGTGACAGCAACATGCGATGGCAACAACAGCAGCAACACTGAGCGAGCAAGTGAGCAATATTACCTATTTACACAAGAATTCTGAGAAATTAAAAAAAGAAAAAAAGCAAAGCATTTAATTCGAATATTTTTTTCGTGAAAATTTTTTCAACAAATAAAAAATCAATGGCCGTTCGTCTGTCGTCTGGATGCGATCAATTTGTCTGGCGCGGCTTTTAAAACGCTTTCCACAGACCTAGACATTTTATATATGTACATAGTACATTATGGTCCCCCCATCTATGTGGTTGGCGATGCTGCTTGGTTCGTGTGTGTCTGTCTTGTCTATAAATGCAATGCATTCGATGGATCGATGTACATATGGCAGCCAGAGACAAACCAACCAGAGATACACAGATATATACAGACGAACATGAATTTTAATGTTGATATTTTTAGCCGGATTTAATTTATGAACGGCAAGGTGTGAGCGCACAAGAGGCGGGGCCGTCAGCCAAGTGAGCGGCGAATAATAAGCTGCTGTAAGCATGGTTGGCGGTCACTTTGATAAGATGATTTAAAATAAAGATAAATTAATGGCAGCAGATAAATTAAGAATGGAAAATGGAAAATGGGAAATTATTTAAGTGGTTATATGTATGACAGCGAGACGTTATGTAGACATACATACATGTGCAGTCAGCCATTGGCTGTTTATGTGAAAGGGATTAATTGGGGTAAGATATTAAAAAAATAAGTTAAATGTATTAAAATTTTACGATTCAGCACTCTTTGAAGAATTCGAAAAAAAAGTTTGCTGGCGCTTAATTTCGATTTTCTTTTTTTGCTTTTAAGTGTCACTTAATTAATTGATTCTATAAATAATCGGAAATGAAAGGTGCTTATGTATCGAGATATTTGAGGCAAGAGACAACGAAGTATATACAAATTTGCATATATTTTATATATATAGCATGAGTGGCTATGTTTATCAGGCGATTTAATGTTGGTTATAAAACTTTTAAGGATTATGGGCTTGCTAAAAATCGGGTACAGTAGACTGAATAATGATTTTCGGGAAAATATGATATTAATTGATACTAATTTACATATGTAGACAGAGAATAAAAATATTCCCGGTTGTGGGTAAAATTTTTGACCGAAATACAAGTATACTAAGGGTAACTGTACTATTATCTGAATTCGATAGACTCATTTTCTGACGTCACTTTAGTAGCTCCATGAGAGTGCAGAGTGTTCCACATGCCTATTTACATATACAGAAAGGCCATTTTCCTTTGCTCTGTTACAATATACTAAAGATAGTCTGTAAACTATACACCCTGTCAATAAAGTATCGGGTATTCTTCATTTCCCCCTCTCCTATCCCGCTGGAAGACAGGTAACTTTTTTCCCTAGGTTAATGATGATGCCAAAATTAGAGCGCTACAACCTGTGATTTAAAGCCCTGATGTCCGTCATTTCGAAGAATACAACCATCTCTAATATTTTCATATTCTTATATCCCTGTATAAGCCTTGAACTCATTAACAGTGCGTTCAGGGTTGGTCAAAGAGTGCCTAACCTCGCTATCAATACCATCGAGTGTCTTTGTGATAAGACTGGTATGGGTGCCAGGCCACAGCGGAATCGCAGGAAATTGTAAAGCTATGAAAAAGATGAAAAACCTATACCGTTATATAAAATGGGAGCGCGTGGTGCTCTCGAATCTCTTGTGTTCCCTCTAGATAGCTGGGCTTTGCGGAAGCTTGGCCAGCGATGGGCCACCATCGATCTCAAGAGATTAGTGATCTCTTTGCCCTTAGTAAAGCTGTCCTTAGCTGGGAGGATTTTAAAACTGTAGGGTTAGGAATCTTACCAGACGGCAACCGCAGAAGCTGTAAGGAAGATGAGGTGGAAACAACTCAACACTTCATTTTGACTGTCCTCCGTATGGGAGGTTAGGAGCACAAAGTTTTGCTAATTTATAAGTTCGAACACAAGAGTTCTTCTCTTCTAAGGCTTCACAAAGGATTACATATGGCTGTCTAAGTGACCTCTCTAGATCAGCCATCTAACCTAGCCTGTAGCCTGATGAAACAACAGAAAAGGACCACTACAAGAAGTAGTTCTAGACAAGATTGTAAAGAAATTTAAGACAAATAACATCTGGCGAACCCCAACCGAAGAAAGCAAATACTGTCCTATCGGTTATAAAGGTACGTTTCATTCATATTCAACTGTCTGGAGAAGGAAAAATCGGACACTGGGCTGCACTACGTTGAATTATTTAACTGATTCGTCTCTGTATTATATGACATTTTCGCGGAAGAATAAAAAGATTTCCACCATAAATCTGGAGTTTTTAATTTTAAATGGCTCGAAGGCTTTTTTTTTGACGTCTCCGAAAAGGAAAATACGGCCCCTCATGACCTCTCTCTTTACTATGTAATAAATCACTGATTTAACCTAAATATATTTTGCCCATGAAAAAATGTTCCCCCTTAAATAAAAATTTTACTTTGCCTAAAATACATTTTGGCTCACTATACGAAAGCTGCTTTGTCGAGAAATAGAGCTAAGAGACCATGGAGTAAATATACAAATTTTCGCTTTTCGTTTGTATTAAGAATTACAACTTCTTCGACTATTTAATGTTTTCTCAGCTAAATTTATAGTCTAAGCAAAAACCACTCAGTAAAATACGAAAACAGTCAATAAAATGAATTTTCCATTAAAAATTGAAAATTAAAATTCATAACAAAGAATTTACTATTCATGCAGAAAAAAAGAAAAAATAAAAGAATATCGATTGGACTAAAATAACAATAAAGGAGAAAAGAAATATTCACAAAAAATAATAATTTTAATATTTCATGTCTTATCAGCAAATTACATCGTAAATCGTTTTCTGATGGATACTTAATAATAAACGCAGAGGTTAACCAAAAAAGACCGATTTACGAAACAAACGAAAATTGCCCATCACGTCCGTATGTGGTCTGTACCAACAGAAATTCACGACAAGCCTCAGCGGTAAAGCACGCCCGCTTCCTTTGAACGGCTAAAAATCTTTTATTTTACTATTTTTATTTTGTCACATCATTGTTTTATCGCGCTTTATCACGTCGAGTGTGAATGTGTTCTTAACTTTTTTCTCTGTGCGGCTTTTGCGCACCGCTCCAGCAATGACGACGGCAACAACAGCGCGTCCAGCGCGACGACATGCAAATTACTCGTATGCACACTAATTTGCAAATATCAACAGCTACTCTTACAAAAACACTACCCCACCCCGCGTCGATCTCTGTAGAGTTGGCCAAGTTGTGTGCGCGGAGTTGCCATTCTAGATACTGCCGCCTACACCACGCAGCAGTCGGAAGCGAGAGTTTTGCAAGTCTTAGCGGACGTTGCAATTAAGTGGACGCCATGGTGACTAGACAAAAGCGACACAAGAATGTTGTCACTTCCAAATACAACTACAACTACGAGTAAATGTTATTTTTGTTGTAATTGTTGTAGCCTAGAGTGCGTCTATAATGTTTCACGCCTTCTCTTTCCACACGCCTCAACGAGAGTATGATTATTTAAATTGTTGTTAATGCGTTGATAATGAATGAATGGCGCAAAGTCAATGGAAAAAGTTTTGCTATAAAATGCACCACTAACGACACTACTCAATGAAAGTTTGAGAGTAAAGGGTGTGTCATTATGTAATTAAGACAAAAGTCGTTCTTATTAATGTATTGTTGCGGTCTTCTTCTACTTTTAATGGCATAATTAGAAAGCTAACCCAACGGTTGCACAAGTGAGGTTAAAGACGAAATTTTAGATAGACCAAAAATATCCATAATGAAACGATGGTTAATATTTTTTCTAGACACAAAATGTTTTGTTAAACCCCTCACTTATATTCCGCAAAAACTCTTTGTCGACCTGATTCCGAAGATACAGCTAGTTTGAATAAGATTTCTGGAATAGACCACGTCCATGACGCAGTGAAGAAAATATAGCAGTAGCTCGGTGGGTAGACGCCGATCATGGAGAGTCGATTCGAAGCTGTTCCCAGCAATTTGGACTGACTGATTTATTGAGAGAACACTTCAGTGGCAGATAATTTCAAGTTTTATGCCGATCGATTGACCACGAAGTTCGAGTGATATCACACCGATAAGACTTTTTCTTGTGGGAATATGTAATGTCTAAAGTCTATGCGTATATTTCCACTTCGATTCAGACCTTGGAGCAAAACATCATGTGTGTCAATCAACAGGTACAGTTGAAATGATCGAAGGAGTCATCGAAAGTTGGACTCAACGGATGGACTACCTGAGACGTAGCCGCGGCCAACATTTGTAAGAGATAGTCTTCAAAAAATAAAAGCCCAAGAATGTTCTTTCGAATGATAATAAACATTCGCCATTAAATTTGAAGTTTCTGTTTTTTTTTTTTTTTTTAAAGTAGGGAATAGATCGCCCTTTAGAAGATAAACGGAGGCACTTTAGCGAAGTAAGAGCGGTCATAACACTCGGTGTGTTCAGAGATTATAGCATTGGAAAGGAATCAACGGCTATGAGCTGCTCAGCCTGGTCGAACAAGTGATTCTACATTTTACTGTCAACAACTGATGAGATTGAAGGAAGCAGGACAACTCTAGACTTCATACATCTTTGATAACTCGGCAAAAACTGGGAGAGCTTGGCTAGGAAGTTTTGATGCATCCACCAAATAGCCCTGACCTTGCACCATCGGACTACCATTTGTTTCGGTCAATGCAGAACTCCCTTAATGGAGTAAAGTTGGCTTCAAGAGAAGTCTGCGAAAATTACTTGTCGCAGTTTTCACCGAGAAACCAGAAAAGTTTTTTTTTTTCTTTTTCGACTACCAAATGTATGTGTATGTATATACTTATACTTTATAAGGTTTCCGACATTTCCTATAAACTTCGTGGCAAACTTAAAATACCCTATGCGGGACATAAATATTAGTAAAAACCATGTTCTTTCGAAAATGCTTTATATAACATAACATCTACCTCGAAAAAATTAGCTCATAATTCAGGACATGGCCAGTCTCTGGAAAGCTATGTCAAACCTTATCTCGATTTAATAGATATTCTCATATTTCAAATCCATCATCTGATGGCAGGAAGAAAGAGCGCATCATTTTTCGAATATAAAATATCCGAACTCGTACCAAAAATAAAATATCTCACAAAGTTTAACGCTCCAATTATAGGATTTATATAACATAAATATTCTGATAATACTTTACAGAGTCAAAATAATAAAACCAGTTAGACAACATCATACATTCCAAGTTCATTTTTGTTGTAATTTATTTAAAATTTTTCACTCTTTGCCTTTAATTGAAATGATAGCGCTGGAGTTAAGACAGGATATTGCACCATTTCACGCAAAAAGTCGCAAAAAAAAATGCAAGCATATAAAAGCAACAACTAATTGTTGAGAAAATACAACAACTACACCAAATTGAACAGACAACCAAACTGCAATCAGGCAATCAGAGACGATTAGCGAATTAAATAAATGAAATTGCCTCCAACCAAATCCACGTATACACACAACAA